>JSUI01006440.1:0-66938 GCA_000833645.1 Huntiella omanensis
TATAGTCTTTGAAGTGATGGAACAAGAACCTGTTGACTTCTTGGACTGGGGATTCGCGGTGCCTGAGGAATAAACACTCGATTGCACTACCTTGGCGTAGGGAGAATCAGCAAGCTGGAACAATCCCCTTAGTACTGGCCGGGTATAATACACATTGCCGGTAATCTGCATATCGAGATTTTGTAAATATAATCGTGTTGTGATATATTGATCTAGCTATGGACTTGCTACTACGGTGCCTCAAAGTTGCGCTTTCCGTCGGCCTCTCGCCTGTTGCAGATGGATCTAGCGATCAGGCTTCTTTTGCAACCTGTCGGCGGGGATAGACAAAGACAAGCCGCAAGAATGTGCCGCCATTGAGCAACGAGGTGGCCACTTATCCTTCATCGCATTTGTACAGCCACCTGTGTCATCAACTAGATGCAGTTCTACTACAATGGTGAAGTCAATTCTACGTTCGCGGTTGGTTGCATTGACACCCGGTGAAGCCTTCAAGGACATATGTCTCAGACATGACGGCGCCTTCATCGCACATGTAAGCCCTGCATGCTAAAGCTGTTTACATCTTACATTTGCCTTGCCTCCTTGCACTCGGTGGCTGGTGACACAAACTCAAACATGATGCATCATTCGGATACTTCACTGCCTTAACACCGTCAAATTACAATCCGATTTATTTCGACAAAAAATAAAAGGAAAAACCCCCCTTTCGGAGGGAAAACCTGTATTGCTTTTTATTTTTGCACTTCAGTGGGACCGTTTGATATCTTGTTTTATTGATTTCCCCTGGCGGATATTTTGCGGGTGCAGCCGTTAGAGCTGTTCTTTTTTATTCTCCCGGGCTTAGTTAGGATAGCTCTGTCAAGTCCCCGGCCGGTTTCGAACCGACTGCAGTTTTGTCTTCTACCTGCCAGGTCAGCTTCCTAACAGCTAGACCACGGGGACTTTGTCGAAAATATAGGGCGTAACCCAGTATTTGACGGGCCATTACAGGTACCTCGACTGATTTTGGTAGTTACCACGGGTTAGATCAGATTTAGTAGGCACGAGGTTTGCTAATGGCCCGTCATATCGGTGGTGGGGCGTTCCCAGTGCTCCAGAGCATATAGAGAGGGCAACCCTGAGTATTCGACGGCCACCTGTGTTCAGGAATTCATAGTAAGACCTCTACACACATATCATATGTGTCGTTTGAGTATTAGTCTGGAAAGAAACATCAATCCCGGGCAGGGCTTATCAGCGCTTGATTCCTTGTCCACACACCTGCCGCACACAGACAACGACTCCGTACGTGTTTCTTGGGATAACTGGAATCCCAGGAATTTTCCTGGGAAGATTACCAGTACACGAGGTCTTGAAACACGTTCGATCTAACCTGCCATGTTGTCAAGTGTGGGGCATAACCAGTGATCCTTCCGCCTGTCAAAAGCTTATTCAGCTAGCGTGTTTGTCTCTGGTGGATCACTATTCAGGGCTCCGTTATTCAGGGAAGTACTACGATGATTCATTTGCCCATATCTACTTCCGCCGTGAGTCGCCCACATTACTTTACCCAGCTGCAAGTCCATTGACAATAATTCCTGCCTAGATGCCAACTTCCAAGTAAGATTAACGTCCGAAGTCTTCGGGGAACCGGATGCTCCAGCGTGTTGCACAAAGATCGTTCCACACAGCCCAGGCAGCGTCATGACTCCACAACTACACTACTGTTAAACGCACAAGAGTGTCCTGTTCATTGTCGCGCTGAATCGTATCATTAACGAACCAGGCTCGTTAATGCAATTTTCCGTTATATACGGAATCTAAGACCCCGTAACCCCGTATCCGTGTACAGTGTGATAATATCATGAGCACGGCTCTTCGATACTATGTGTTTATGACGCCAACCCTAACGTGGCATAGACCCTATGGTTGACCAGTGGCACGTGACAATCGGAACGACGAACAACATCTCGGACTCCAAAGGAGGGTTCGTGTCTACATGTGAAGATATTACACAGGTGTGATTCTATAATGGCCATCAATGTACAACAATCAACCATTAAACTGGAATCACTCTGTTTAACATACTGCTGAAAAGATGGTGCCCGCATAAACTGCCGCCCAGGGTCATTTCCAAAGATGGATTGAGCCCAACAGGAGGCCGGGAAAGGCATTTGTTGAGTCTACTAAAATGCACTAGAGAACTGGGTGAATGGATAACTTGGTGTGTTTTGGTTGAGGCTTATTCGGCGAATTGGTTGTCTTGGTGTGGGATAGCCGACAAAAGTAGTGCGTGTCAACCTTAAGAGGTATGATATCGGGGTGTAGAGTACGTGTCAGATGCGGAGATGGGTATTGTCATTGAAACGAAATAATGCATTTCTATGTGTTTTCCTGTTGAGGAAGGGAATGAGAAAAGATCGAGGACATGGATTACAATGCATGCGGTGAAGGGCTGAAGGCGAAGCGGTATAGTACTGTCTTTGTGTCCAGAGTAATGCAACCAGCATAGCATTGCGGCAACGGACTAAACATCTACAAAAGTCCTTGACATTGCATTTTGTCAGAGTGAAATCGCCCAGACAGCAGAGATGTAAACTACCGGCCCTCCCAAGAGAAAACTGGAGATGTGTCTCATCACTTAATTGCTCATGCTATCACCATGTGATAGACCCACGAGCCTTTTAGATAGCCAAGGGAAAATCGAACTCTCCATAGATATGGTAACCGATTGGATTTCATTCCAGTCGACTAAATACTGTGTCGCTGGCGTAAGCACCGATATGATGAGCCAACCGATTGCCGCTGACGTTATATGCGACCAACTATTTTGATAGGGCGGTGGGTCAACCAGCCGTAGCCACCGGTGGGTATGCATCCGGCTCATTGAAGTCTATGAATGTGTTATTCACGACGATCAGATAACCCACATTTTGTTGTACCCTAGCCCCCCCCGGCATACGTACAGGGCATAGTAGCCCCTAGGGCCGCTGCAACAAGTTCTGCAGGGTACTTCTCATGCCAAATACGGTAATAACCAACCACATAAAGGCACATCTGGTCATTTGGCAATGGGTGATGGAAGGTACATGCGTATGAATATTACAATTCAATCAAGAAAAAAGAGTTGTGGCCCCACACAGGAATATTCAAATTAATTGGTCTACCTCCTGGCACATAATCTATCTCTCTAACGCAAAGTCCATCCCCATCTGCTTCTTCTCTTTTCTTCCATCAATTTTGACAACGCAGTCTATGTCTTGGTAAGTTGAGATTACTGTGTATCTGTATCTGACTTGAGAATAACAGGTTGTGGACTAACGAGTTTTGATTGATGACTTTATAGTGCCCGATCTTTCGACCTGATAGCCGCCACCGATATTTCTCGACCACGCCCGACTTCCTCTTTTTTGTGCTTTCGATTCAATCACTTTGTCTTTCGCCCCAAGATCCTCAATCCCTTCGTCCTGATTCATCACAACAATCGTCAGACGATTGTTTATCTTGCTGTGCAGTTTGCATTCATCTCTTCGTACTCGACCATCTTTTGTTCGACTCTTTTTTACACAATGACTCAGTAAGTGATTCATCGTTGCCATACTCTTCAACCTGACTAACCTCGCCCCAGCTCTTCGCCCCGAACCCCTCGTGCCACTGGCTCTTCTGAGTCCTCTAAGATTGCTCCCACCAGTGGACGGGCTGCAAGCGGTGCGGCCGCCACCGCCAGATCCAACCCCAACGGCCTTCACACACCCGCTGCCCTAACGTCTCGCTCCAGCACCGGCTCCACTGCAATGTCGTCTCCCCTATTCCCCGAGGTCGAGGCGCAGATGACATTGGAGTTTGCTGTCCTGATTCCTCTGCCGGAATCGCAGCCCCCGTCTTCCGCGGTGGGTACTCCTGTGGCTCAAACGCCGGCGTTGGAAAAGCTGGCTGTCGCGCGACAGATCCATACCGAGGCCACTAAACCGACCACTCCTGGCACCGAGGCCACAATGCCGGTTGCCAACAAAAAGCGGTCATTGCCTGCCGATGATGATGACTGGGAAGGCAATCTGCGGTCTGCAAAGAAGGCCTGCACTCATCACCCCCTTCCGTTGAGCGAAATTCCCAGCCGCTCAACACTGAAGCGCGCCCGCAGTGAGGAAGCCCCCATTCAGGAGAAGAAACTCAAGCGGCGCTGTCTCACCCCTCCTGCCATAGCAATGGAGTTTAGCTCGGTCTCGTTGACCAAATTGTCTCTGCCGGGCCAGACTGAGCCAACCATTCTTCCTTTGGCCGCATCCATTGCGATCAAGTCGCCACCACCCGCAGCCAGCGCTAACCCTCCGTCGACTCCCCCCAAAAGTCTAACTGCATCGTTGGAAGCGATTCTGTCTCCCCAGAGTCTGAAAGGGGAAAAGGCCATGGCTGCCCCTTCTTCGCCAGAGGGAACTGTTGTCACTGCCTCTCCGGCGTTTACTCAAGGTCTTTGCCCGGAGCCCTCGTCACTTGTTGTGACGCCCCAAGAAGACAAGCCGCGGGCTTGCCTGCCTACAGGCCCGGCCTCCATCAAACAGGCCCCGTTGCTCCCGCTGAAGCGTAAGGTTAGAACGCCACTTCCGGACGCTGCGCCTAGGAAACCATTGCCTACGGACTCCAGCAAGGGCAATCAACGCTGGATTCGGGGTCGGTCGCTTCGCCAAAGAGTGCGCGTCAACTACACTATGTAGTTGGCATGCACTATCTACGGTGCTACTATTGGGGCAGATTGATCTGGTGGATCCACTTCTGCTCTGTCCCGATCAACCTATCTATGACACTCGTCCTTCGCCGCTACGAATAATCCTAATGACCCATTTATTCTGTTGAATACTTTGCGGTTATCACTGCTAGTATCTTCTGTTGGAGAGTCTGGCCTGTCAGTTGTCGTTTATTCTCTAGAATACTTCGACAAACTGCCGTTGGAACGCGTTTATCCTTTTGGATAGACATCTTCGCTTTTCCTGTACATCCGTGGGCGTGGGCTAGTATAATAACTAGCGAAGTCATAACGAGCCCGACACAATCTAGTCTCCGCTGTCCGTGTTTAAGCTATTCATCCTTTGTTGTTCGTTTATGTTTGCAGATTTCATCTTCTCTTTATTCTGTTGGATACCTGAGAGATCTGTTGCGTTTGAGTACGATTTCCTCGACTAGAAGATGTGGTGCTGGCGATGGTTTTTTTGCTTTTAGTTTAATTTTTCCTTTGTTCATATTGTTCAATACACTGTATCACCCGGCCATCAGCTACTCAACTTTGCTTTGACAATATATTATACCGGATGCGTCGGCCAGCTTCGATGTAGCGCATGGAGAGAGCATGTACGGCGACTAATATAAACAGCTGTGCCAATATCGTGTTTCCCAAACACCTTCCGTCCATGTTAAACAACCGGGTGACAGCTGTTACACGATTATCTATAGCACGATCTGACCAAGACTACAGAAAACGACAAACCCGTCTACATCCAGGAACAGGAAGGGATAGAAGGGGACAGATTCTTTTGCCCGCCAATGATTCTGACGAGTCACATACAATCAGCAGATTTATGGTGCAGATAAACTTCGACCCAGCTTCAAAAATAACCATATTTCCATTAGTCTTAATTGGGGTATGTTGACAGTGTTTCTGTTCCTCCGAAAGTTGAGTTCCTAAATCCTCGCATATCTGATGAAGGTGTCAGGAAATATAAGACGCAACGTGTAATGGGTACTTGCAATCTTGATTCATCAATCACATGAAGAGAGGGAGAGCCTCGATGTCAACAACCAATGGTTATGTGTAGAACACCGGCATGGCGTCGTGTTCAAGACCCTGACTATGCCATATACAAATCAGCAAAGCTTGCCCTGAGCAGTCTAAGGCCAGCTTGTCTATTTTCACGTCCATCACCAGCTTGGCCAATCACGTGATGCCTATGCTCGTTCACACGGCAACAGGTTCCGTTTAATTAGAAGGGAAACTTTTCCGTCTTAGACATCCGGGTCTATGGTGAGTTTGCGGCGCACTATAGTGATAGCGCGGTATGACGGCTTCAAATCATGGATGGTATCGCGTGATGAGACTGTTCTGTATGTGTCACATGGCCGTCTCTTGCAGCCGCAAAGGGCTGAACTTGGATGTAGCGTCCAGAAATTAGTTGGTAGAGAGTTTACTGCCAACTTCGCGTGTTCGGTAACGTATTTTGCTTTTTTGTGGGTTCAAAATATGACATCATATGATATACCCAAGGTACATTCACTTCAACGAACGAGCGAGCGACGTTTAACACGCCAACAGGACCGAAGAGGCATGGAGGGCAAGGTCACTCTGACCGTTTCATTTGGGTCATCTGAATAGATGTGTGAAATGTCATATCTTGACCAGACTCAGCGATCATGTGATAATACATGGTGCTGCCCCTTAGCGATTATCTAGACCCTTTTGGATGTGTACAGCCATATCAAGAATGTTACCTGATGCAGTGGGCAATTTCCGCTGCCATCCAGCTTTAAACTTGCAAGCAAACAAATAACGTCCATACCAGTTACGAAATGCCTTCTTCATGTGCTATGGGAATTGCGTTGAGTCCTGAGGAGGTTGAAGATCTAGAATTAGGAAGTAGCTCAAAATATGCGTAAACACCAACAGATATGGGAGGAGCTTGCGTGGAGATATTGGGGTATTTAGTTGGCTGTTTTCCTCATGTCCCTGTTTTGAACTCTTTTCATCCTTTTCATCGCCACAACAATCTGACATCTATCGTTTGCAAGTAAAAAATGACAACCCTTAGCTACCCGACTGTGTTACTAACTATTAGTACTTAAGCTTCAGGTTACCAACTTCTTCAATATGTCCCGTCCCCATAACTCTACCAACACCTCCAGCGGCAACACCGGCAACACCGGCAGCACCGAGCGGCCCCGGGTGAGTCTTGCAATTGTGGATTCCACATCAACAAACGACATTGCTGACCTCTTTTGTCTAATTCTAGGGTGGAACACTCCCAGGCAAGCTATGTCCGCGCTGCCTGTCGCGGAACCGTGAGTCTTGGGTTGCGCCGGGACGCATTTGTTCCAACTGCAAGTACGACAATACGAGGTAAATTCTCTATGCCGTCGGGGTTCTACGTTTCTAGTTGAACCCTCAAGATCTAGATTTGATGGCCATTGACTTTAATAGCCGTTAGCATAGCCATCCAAAACACAATATCCTACCCTACCCAGGTTATCAAGTGATGTGAAAAGTATGCATACTCGTTCTAATACCTGTGGCATGACACATGCACAAGTAATGTTTTGCGCGACGGGTCATCAACCGCGTGACTACTGGGCAATTCACAAGTGTCTTAGCGTAGCTATTGAGACTATGATGTACTTCAAGAGCAACCATCGTCATCCGCCCTTCGCGAAGCTCCGTTGCCGAACTTAAAATGAAGCCACTTCGTTCCCCCTACACCGCCTCCAATGGTGATTAATAGTCGGCCCCGCTCATCCGTTGGCTGGTCTTGACGTTTTCGTTATACATTCTTCTAACATACGCCATTGGATGGAAGGCCTACAGGAGTCGCACTCTCTCAGCCAATCTAGCACGCTGATAAATCTTTAATGGTTACCGCGACACATCTTAGTGCTGACGTTCGATAAACCCAATGAGCGGTCATGCTTTGCCGCCAGCTGAGAGAGCTGCGGCGCCGTGCGCAGACACAGTACACGCCTCACTGGACACTGTTAGTGTCAATGCTAACCCTATACAACATAGACCCTACCGATCACCAAGTCGGGAAACATTGAGCGTCACAACTACAGCCCCGGACTGTCGCCTGTCTGTTAAGCTACACAAAGTCCAAGCCTCAGATAGGTGTTCTATGGACAGTGTAACTTTTAGCTAAGCAAAAAAGAAAACGACAACATACAACACCGGGTATTCGCACGTGGTCAACCACCGTACTACTAATCCAGCGCTCTGCGGCTTGACTATGGGGGAGCAGACGGGACCCCGTATTTTCAGCAGGCTATGGTCGTATGTGGTAGCTAAGACTGCTAGTAGGACTTATATGCCACTTGCCTGTCGCCATCTAGCGTACTTGTCTTGCTTACGGTTAACGCTATTTAGCAAGAGGTTCAATAGTGCAACAAGGGAAGAGTGTGTCCTGTGTTCTTCCCTTGTCCCCTCGGCTTGGTGCTTTCGATAGATGCGGGCGCTGTTTCCATCGTAATACTGATAACTCTGTTAGCAATGCATTGACAGGTGTCAGAATCCACACGGCCCTACGACTAGGTAAGGGAAGAACTGCGCGGTTGATGTTACGAAGGGTAATCCATACAGCTAAGGCTACATTTATATACCAGAACAAAGTTGTATTAATTCGGTGGCCAATTTACTGTGGCAATTCATAGATTGAGTTATCCCAAGCCGCTATCACTAAAACATCATGAAAACACCCTAAACTTGCCCCAGATCATACAAGCCACTGAATCCTTTCTGGGACAACATGGCGGCAATACTCCAGCGCATGAGATGCATCTCACCACCTGTATAAATGGAGGTAGGCTCACACCCCAAGATTATCGAGATCCCGTTGAGCATTGTGAAAACGCCCGAGTCCTGTGTGTTCTGCAAAGCAGGAGAGGCAATATCCACTTGGGACCACTCCTCCTCTTGATAGGTCCCGCTCAGTAACTCCCGCATCCAGTTTCGCAGCTGCTGAATCTTTTCCACAGAACCTCTGGCGTTTACTCCACCAACGTGGGCCAGTTGCTTAGCCAAGGGACGAACGACCAACAGAGACCAATGTCCGTTCTCCATCACCGGGACAATGCAGGTCTCTAGCTTAGCAAAGCTATCCCCCTTGACTCGTTTGCCCATCAGAGCCCGAACTGTTCGTTTCCCCTTGTTCTTGATCATGATTGAGTAGAATGACGAGCCCATCACCAGAGCTGACCTGTTATCTTTGTTCGGGTACTTCATACGTTGGCTCCTGACATTGGCGAAGCGGTCTATCCAGGCGAGAGTTGCATCAACGATAGCAGCATTCGGGGTCTTTTCCAAGTCGAGTAGGGTTTCGAAGTCGGCGCTGGTCAAGGGACCTCTAGGGCTGGGGATTGATGTCGTGGTACTCAGCAACAGGTTGTTGTTGTATAGTTCGCGAGCGTGCGCTCCAGATTCGGGTGGAAACAGCGGGCGTCGAGCGTTTCGTAGGATTCCATGGGATCTATTCTCCTCGTCGACTGATTCCACAAAGGTGGGGTCGTTCCAGAGTTTGGCGAGGATCTCGGGGCCTTGATTTAATGTCAGCGTGTTATGTTCGACAGGTTTGGAGGCGAGTCGCGTACTTAGAGTCCCAACCGGGGATGTAATGCCTTGGGACAAGACTTCTGCGTTGTTGAAGGGGCATCTAGAGCCAGGCAAAGGGTGCGCGTCCACTATATTGGCTGTGTTAGGCTTGCATTCGTTGATTGTATTGTGTATGGCGTGTTGTTCGACTCACCTGCCACCAAAGAATCTTGCTGGTTGTTCAAAGATCCGGAGGGGATCTACCCTTCCAGATCTGTAGAGACAACCGGCAAAACATTTGAAGAATGCGCGGGGTCTGGATCCGCAGTGCGTGTCGTGACTAGTGAATCATCTGACAAGTTGATCGGCGTGAAGTCCCCAGGAGAAGTAAGATCGGAGGTGAAAGAGGCTTCATTCGTCGTCTTAACGGAAGTGCCGGCCGCAAAAGTGTTGAAGGTTGACGATTCTGGTACCGGATCCAGAGATGTATCAGAAAAGGTCGTTGCCGTCAAATCTACTGAAGAATAAATTGTTAGATACATTTCAAGTGGGGCACTGGTGTAGACGACTAGCAATAGCTGATGATACAGCCGAAAACCAACTTACCATTGTTGTTATTCCACTGTTGAAGATCCTGGAATACCGCAAGCTCCACCGCAAAGTCAGAGTAGTCGAGTAGCTGCGGATCCACAGGAATATCCGGGGAATCTGTTTGATTGGCCATTTTCGGAAAATCCCAGAGCCCTGGTTCTTTGACGCTAGGATGTGACGTTGGTGGGATGACAAAGGATGGTGATAGCGTGGCTTTGTCTGGAGGTCGAGCGGAACAAAGAAGACAAAGAAAGTGTCTGTAATCTTTAAGAGGCGGCGGAGTAGTAGTGTTGGTAGGTAGAATGAGCTGTTTGCGACTTGTCAAAAGAGAGTTCTCAATGTGTGAGGTGGTAGATGTATGTCGACTATGACGAAAGACAAAGGAAACAGAAGTATGATGACTATTAGCCTTGTGGAGAGGAGGCTTTGAAATATACACCAGGGGTCAGTCTGAAACAACGTCACTGTAGTGTGGTTGGCGCCGGCTCTGCAATGATGAACCCAAAAATATATTGCTACCTAATCTAGATTACAATCTCTCTGGATACCAGTACCTTTTAATGTTGGGTTTCCACGTTGGTGCCTAAAGATATGTGACCACTTGTTAACTTAAACCTGTTTACTCGGGGACAATGTTGCACCTGAGCAACCAAGGACCAACACCAGAAAGCTCGAGACACAACAGCTGCGGGACTCCCAATGACACGAGATGTAGCTTAAATGTAGCTACCCCGATCAATCTATCAGGACGTCAAGACGAACGAACCCGTCGCCTATCAAGTGACAGGGTGAAATTCATGATGGAGCTTAGTGCTCGTATATCGGAAGTTGAGCTCTGGATCCTCACATTGTTCTTGTGGTCGCAAAGTACATTGTTTCAACATCTTTGATTCCTTGCTGCCAACAGTCAAACTGTGTCATCTTTGTTCGAATAGCATGTTGATCTGCTCGAACTGAGGAAATTATATATCATTCAAAACGATAGTGTACAGTTTGCACCTGTGGATTCCTTTCTCAAAATCTATCATCTTCTTCAACCACTGTGGTTGAATCTCACGGTCTGGGTTAATTAACGTTATCTTCACATGTTAACTTAACATGTATTTGACTTCACATATTGTTTACTGGGAAACAAACTATAACAGATAGGCAACATCTCGGTTACCCCCACAAATGCAGTCAGTGATATACTATGTGTGGTCGACTCTCTGTAGTCTATGTAAAATCTGTCGTGGCCGCTAAAAGACTGGGGCCCCTTCCACGTCCACATTTGGTTTCTCTAGCTTATTTAAAAAACCTCAAAGGTCTCCGTTTGGGCTTAGTTAGTCTTACCTCGGATACTTATCTCTGGATCGACGCACACTCACGTCGGGGTCACATGCCTAATAGCGTACCGTCTAGTCAAAATGCGCGCCCGAAAGAAGAATCACGGCACTTACAGATTCAATCCTCTTTCGCAGGCTCTAAGACATTACCAACACGCAGAAGACAAAGAGTTTGGTGATTCATTCAAATTTCATCTGGGTAATTCCAACATAGCTCTTCTATTTCTTGAGTTTAGGTTAAAGGTGCATAGCTAATGAGGCTTCTCTAGATACCACCCCCCAAGCCACGTTCCCATCATACATTCCCCATTTCTGAACAAATGCCCGTCAGTGATGGCATCTCTCCCACACCGGTGAAATCACCTCTCAGTTTGGTGACCTCAGAGAATCACTTGTCCAAGACGCCAGTGTGTTCCTTGTAGCCCATATCTATCCGTTCATTACTGATTGAATCATGGAGAATCATGGATAGATTCCACGGATAGACTTGCCCGCAAGGGTTCCGCCGCCACGTCCAACCGGTGAGTTCACCCCAGATATTAAAGTTGGCAAAGCATTATTACTGAAGAACAGCACCATCCGAACAGGGTTTTCTACCAAGAGATTCTCTAGTTGTAGAGGCCACCTCTGCGATGGTTGATGAAGTCCTCCTACCTCGTGGTACTTTGCGTGGCTAAATGAACACGCAGTATCGGTTTCTAATCGGACACAATTTTCGAAATGTAGAACAAAGTCTGGTTCGGTCCGCAAGCCCCATTGTTATGGGTTTAACACCGACGGTAGCTGTGGAAGTTGACGTCTTTCCTGCCCCGAAGGCGCCGATCCCTGCTATGCATATCCACGGCTCTTTATGCGGGAAGTTATTTATATCTGGAACCCAGAATTTAGCCCGTTCCACCAGGGTCAGGTCAACCAAGGCCGCCGGAAAATCGGCCTAACTTCTTTGCTCTCCGTACGACAAGGGATGAGGAAGCTCAAACGGCTTCACTGATGAGCCCCGGGCTGTGGCTGGGGCGAAGGCCGTGAGGGGCAACAGTCTCATCGAGTAGGGAGCTGGCAGCAGAATGAAGACGGTATGGCCTTTCAGGTTGGCCGACAATGCCCGGTGGGCTTCGAGGACTTAGGGCTTGAGATGCCGCCGCAGGATGACGAGCCCAAGTTAAGGTGGTGAAGCAAAGGCAGGTTGACTTCATGAACTTGGGATTCGCGGCGCCCGAGAAATGCCCCTTCACGGTAGTAAGCTCTCCAAGAAACGAATCCGGAACGAGAAAGGGTTAGTGTAGTACTTGTAGGATACACTACAGGATGTTAGTCAGCTAAAAATTGCGACTTCGTAGACATAGTTTGTTAGGGATATGTGAACATAGTCCGGAAGTCTCTACATTGACTCATTGATTACACCACAACCAGATCTTCTTCGCTTCACTGGATGGTATCATTGCCAAGCCTCAGTTCTTGTTTCAATACGCCGCCCAACACACGATCGAGCACCCTGCTGATAGTGCTTGGTGAGTATGCCCATATCAGTGTGCAAAAAGAGGGATCCTGAGGCTTTTGTTACTGGTGCAAGTGATATCACCTACTCTAAGGTTGCTGGGTGGGCCACAAAATACAAAAAAGGTTGCTGGATTGAGAAATCTGTATTTACAACATGATAATATACTGTCGCACTGGCGCTGAACTATATATAATGACAACGGCGACACAAGATGGCATTCCCAGTGACCAAGAAGATCCGTTACTCAACTAAGGCAGATTCCCCCACATCAATCTCAGGGAGTGAATCGAGACTTCGAGAGTCTTCCCCCCACGATGATTCTCACACATGGCTCAATTGGTCGCAAGACCAAGGCCTGGCTAGGAACAAGAACAGTGCCATCTCCATCGCCCTAAGATAACGCTCAACGGAGCCCCTATCAAACGCCACGGCAGAGGATCTAGATTGCCAGTCTACGGGGTGGAGAAAGAGAGGAACTGGTGAGGTCAACGCAACCCTCTGTTGCTGGCCCTTCAGGCTTGGACGGACGAGATCCATCCAGAAATTCGAATGAATCGAAGACACTGCGCAGATGTCTGAGGACCGATCCACAAGAGCAAGCTCATTGAAGTTCGGGGTGTCTGAGGAGGTATTGACCCGATCAAGGCCGTGATTCTTGACCGGATCGAGGTTGGTTAAGCGACCGTCGGCTTGGGTTTTGTTATCTCCTTTGCGCTTAGGAGCACGGGTTTGTGGGCCACTAGCCGTTGTGGTTAATCTTGTGGCCAAACTATCAAGGCCAGGAACTTGGGGCTGTAGAAAGGTTCATTAGGCAAAGTCCTTGGTGCTGTGCTTAGTGAAAGGCTTACATCGGTCGGGGGGGATGTGTTCACACGAGGCTGCTGGTAAAAGCAGGCCGTAGAGCAACCGGTGGTGAAACATTCCTGGCATTTCCCGTTCAAGTGCGGGCAGCATGCAATCTTGCAACCCATTTTGATGCATGTCTCACATTGAATACGGTTGGCTGGCCTAATGTTGTCTAGGCCACGATTGGCCATGCATGGGGCTGCCTTGAGTTCGATTGTCATCGTGGCCACAAACCACCGTTTCGGTTTATCAGTCGCGGGCTGCAGGCAAAAATGTTAGACATTAAACTTTATGTTGTGTTTATTCTGAAACGTACTGCAGTTGGGCGAACTGGGGTTGGTCCGCAGCTCAAGGATGGAAAACAGTTGATAGGACATCCTGTTTTCACACACGGCTCGCACTCGCCCTTGGCATTCGGGTAACATGAAGTAGCACACCCCTCTTCAGCGCGACGATTACACTGAATGTCGGAGGTTAAGCCTCTTATTGTGGGAATAAAGAAAGAGACTTGGTCTTGAAATATACGCTAAGGTGTCGGGGATACGGGGTGAAACGCGCGATTGGTCTGATGGCGAAAGTCAAAACAGACGGTGTCGACAAAGTTGACGATGAAAAATGAAACAAACGGATGAACACTAGGGTAACGAAAGAACGAGTTCCCGGCAGAAGATGCAAAGCCTCCACAGTTTTACCGGGAATCATCCAAAGGCACAAAAGACAACAAGTACCTACCGGCCATGACATTGGGTAGTTAGCCAAATCCGGTAACTTCATTTTGGCCAATGTCTGGCGTTCAAGATTATGTAAGAGTACGCAAACCCTGAACTTGGAGGTCCACATGAGCTAACACTTTGGAAAGGCCAAGACGGAGCAGCTTGTCTCTGTTGTACCCCCTTCGGGTACTGCTTCAGGGTTTCCGGTCGAGCGGACTATGTGTGAGTCGTCATCAATTGCTGGAACTAGAATCTGTCAATATTCAAGATAACAGACTAAGTCCAAACCACTACTCCAGATCTATCGTGTCGTTCCAAGCCCAACTACATCAGATGAGAAACTTGATACTTCGGCACGCACCCTGATGTGTTGATCCTTCGCCGGTGATGGAGTATTCGTACGACAGGAGACGGTGAGCTACGGTGCTCAATCGCCAGACTAGATGCCAATTGTAGAAGCTACTAATAATGGTTGTTGAGGGCTCTCATATATGTTGCACTCCGCCCAGTGCTGTGGCAAAATCCCAGGGAATCTATAATGAATATAATGCACAGTCTCTTCTACAGAATACGTAAGACTCATGACGCATGTTACACACACTGCGAGTGTCATTTGACACTGCCAACATGAAAAAGGGCATTTAGAGATGCATCTCTCACCTCACATGACTTGCATATCGATAAGTATAAATTTCTCTAAAAACAGGTGCCCTCAACACCAATTCAAACACAACGACTGCCTCTGTCTCTCAAAGACAGTATATAAATGACATGCGCACGCTGTGTTACCACTGTGAGCTCGTTGGCAGAACCCTAATATGACCTTAACCCTACATGTGACCAATTGATGTGATACCCTGTACAATGGACTCATTGTTGAATACAGAATTCGAAGACTGCTTTATACTTGGGGTTCAAGAATACGTGATATCGCTCAATGACTGTGGGATGTTGAACAGAGGGTGAGGGTTGAGTATCGACCGTGGCATATATTATTGCGCGCAATCATAATCACCACATGGGGATTTAAAGCTTGAGGATGTTGTGGAGATGTCTATTTCTCTTAAGATATACTAACAATGTGCTGGCTGATTTCCTATTATAGAACCGGACAACTAAAGACCAAACATATAGGTTGCAATGGGTGGCCCATCAGCGCAAGGTCAAGCAGTAAGGTACTGTCTTTCGTTCGACGCACAGTGACATAATTAGCCGACGTTTTCAACGGCAGATAGACCGTCTACGCAGAGCCTTGGCATCAGATTTCACCGTAGCACCTTGGTTTGGATTCAATAGAAGTACACTATCGGCGCTCAGAAAGCTAAACTTGCGCGGCCCTTGGAATTCAACCGTCCAGACTGCCAAGCGGCGACATACCCGAGAGTTGTTGACCTGTGTAAGACGGACCGACCCACCCACGGACATGATAGCCAATTGAATTACATTGTTCCCAACCAAGTACTATCTGTTGGGCTTAGGTTCAGATACGATTACCCAATCGAGTGACGTCGAAGCGATACGTCACTAAAAATCTCAATGAAGCACTGTTATAGACTGCATTAACGATTATCCACCTTACTTAAAGGTCATGCAAGCCTGCCGATATGTTATTTATATGACTCTAGAACCCACATATTTGTCTCACCTGGGTAAACCCCGGCACATATACAGCGCGTCACGGTCCCCAGGGCCGCTGTAGTAAGTCCGCTGTGGCACAGTCCATGCCAAATACGGTAATATCCCACAGACTAAAGTACATCAGAACGATTTACCGTTGTTGATGGAAGGCACACACGTATAAACTTTCTCATTCAGATAGTGAAAAAGATGTGGGCCCACAATCCAAGATGCAAATCAACTGATCTCCGCTCCTGGCAACCAATATTTTTCCCACTTGTCACGCAAAAGTTCGTCTTCATCCTCCTTTTGATTTTTCTTCCACCAGTCTTGACAACGTGTTTAGATATTGGTAAGTTAGTATCTCATATTCATCCACGAATGAGTTGACAACGCAAAATTGGACCAACGAGCTTTGATTAAACTTGATTTAGTGCCTAACTTGACTTCCACACCCAACAGCTACTACCGATACTTCTCGACAACACCCGACACCTGCGTTCTTGTGCTTTCAATTCCATCACTTCGTCGTTCGCCTTAGACAAATTGATCTCTTCGCTCCGTTTCATCGCAACGACTGTCTTGCGATATTTCATCTCCTTGTGCAGGTTGCATTCATCCGTTCCTAGTCTACCCCACCTTCAACCTTTTCTTTCACAATGACTGAGTGAGTGATCCAAAGTTGCCATGTTTTGTACTCTGACTAACCTCGAGACAGTTCTTCGCCTAGTACTCCTCGTGCCACCGGTGCACCTGAGTACTCCACAGCCGCCCCTCACAATGGGCGCGTCGCCAACGAGACGGCTGCCACGGCTACGTCCCATTCCAACGGCCCCAATACTCCCGTTTTTGCCACGACTCGCTCCACTACGAACCTTGGCGCGATGTCGTCACCGCTATTCCCCGAGGTCGAGGCCCAGATGACGCTGGAATATGCCGTCATGATTCCCCTGCCGCCCTCTCTGCCTCCAACCCCAGGACTACGCAGTCCTTTGAACCAAACAACTGCGTCACAGGTGTTGGAAACCAAGCATCAGCCCCTTTCCAGTACCACCACCACGACCATTCCTATTAAGGAGAACGTTATACCAGTTGCAAGCAGAAAGCGGTCGTTTTCGCTTGATGGAGACAACGCCGAGGAAACTGGCCGGTCTGCCAAGAAGGCCTGGACCGAAAAGGACTCGCTATTCCTCGAAATTCCTCGGCGCGCCACACCTAAGCGTGCCCGTAGCGAGGAAGCCCATACCGAGGACCAGAGACAAAAGCGGCGTTGTCTAAGCCTCTCTTGTCTTAGTCCCTCCTCTAGTATGTCCTCATCGATTGAAATGTCGTCGGTCAAGCAGCGGAAGGTCGACTCTATTCCACTTGCGGCACCTAAAGTCGAGCAGCTTCCAGCCTTTTCCCCGAGCTCCACAGAATCAATGGAGACAGGCCTGCCGTCCGCTATCGGGTCGTATCAAGCAGCGTCGATACTGGAGACTCCCCGGTTCCGCAGTACCAGCGTGGAACCCCCTGATACCCCTCGATCGTCACGAGGGAACACCGTCGCGTCTCTCTCTCCGGCGTCTCCTGCGGTCAGCCGTCCCCACATTTTATCCCTTCCTGGGGTCAAGCAAGAGGATGACTTGGAGGCTTGGCCGCCTCAAAGCCCGGTCTCCTTTGAACCAGCCCAATTACGAGCGCCCCAGCGGAAGCACCGAAAGGCGCTTCCCGATGCTGCCCCTACTGCGGCGTCTCTTGCTCATCAGAGGGAGGATGATAAACGGTGGTCTCGTGGGCGGTCACTACGCCAGAGAGTACGTGAGAACTACAAGGTCTAGTTGATGCGTACTCTCCATTGCTTTCTGGTAAATGGTACTATGATCAGGGAGATCCACTGTTGTCGGATCGCGCTCGGCTATGTGCTCAAAACTCTAGTTTTGATAATCGCTGTCAGCCACCAATCATAACCCATCTATTCTATTGAATACTCTAGGGTTATTTCTGCTGCTTGCTTCTATCGGAGATTGTGGCCCCGGCAGCTATTGTTTATTCTGTGCAATACTTCAATAGCTGCCGTCAACGTGCGTATATCCTGTTGGATAAACGAAGTTCTTCCCCAAATCTGCGCGCAGCGGGATCAAATCTAGAAAGAACACCGTGCTGCCTGTTTCATCTACCATTGTTATGTTTGCGCATCTTCATTTTGTTATTCGTCTGTTCTTCTCCTTTGGTATATCATCTGCTTGATATTCTGTCGGATAGTCGAGGGATTTCCCAAATCTGATGGCGGTCTGCACCATTAGAAGATTTGCTCTGGTTTTTATTTTGTGTTTCCTCTTGCATATATTGTACAATAAATTTTATTGTCACGCTATTATTCATGCCATGTCACCTTTACCTGATAAACAGTGAATTCTTGCAATATCCGACTGATGCCCTAAAGTAGCAAGTCTGTTCAGAGTGAAGAATAATACCTCTCCTTGAATGCTAATGTCTAACGAGTATGTTTATGTTGTGAACAAACGGTTAAAGCCTAGGATACCACAGTGATCAGTATCAATCAGTCAATTTGGTGACATAAAGAGAATACTCCGATACCCAGGTATAACAGGAGATCGACCGACTATCTACCACATTTCAACATGTGACAGTCCAACTTTCATTATATTCCTAGTGCGAATGAATCCAAACTGACGTTCAATAGATGTCAGTTCCCTCATTCGCAGTCACTGGAAAGATGGAGCCTACGTTGTGAGCAGAATAGTAACAACCGCGATAGTTAATGTCAAGAACTTGTTATACTAGAAAAGTCCCAGGTCAACAGAAACACCAGATCAACTATTCCTACGTGTATATACTCATTTCACCGTTAGGCATCTAAATCCTATGTGGAGTGCCGCTATGATTGGCTGAGCATCAGTGTTGTGTGGCAACTTGTCAGCCTCTGCCCTGTCTGATGGATTCTCAATAAGTGTTCGCTTCTCACTGTATAAGAAGTTCCCTCCAATATAGACCCTGATAGAACAGCACTAGTAACAAAGTCTAAGGGTTCCACTTCTTTTTGGCGCAGTGGTATGCCGATGCCTCATAGTCTGCCAAAGTGACAAGAAGGATACTGACCTCGATGGTTTACTTAATACGCTGATACTCGATGTTCACTAGGACTTTGCGTTCTTATTCAGTCTTCAAGTGGTTAGTGTGCCTCACACAACTTCGCTACAGCTGTAACTATTGAACACAGCGTGTAGTGAGTATAACGTACCTCTTTGTGTCATCGGCATGATATTCTTTAATATCACAATCGCAGTACTAAGCGAGACTGTTTTTGAGTGGGGTTTCCGACACTGTTAGACAGCCCGACCAATTCCATTGGTCTTGATGGACAAGGTGGCAGATTGTACCCTGTCCGGGGGTCCCTGTTAGGGTTTGTAATAATCAGGAATTGGGTTGGACAACAAATGTCCCAACCACTTATAGTAACTGATATCACGGACATCTATAACTAAAGACCAAAGGATCCATCTTTTTGGTGCAATGGTACTGGCACGCGCCCAAAACGCTAGCACAAGGTTAGCAAACCCTTCTTTTTCTCGGCTGTGTTGGTTGGGAAGCTCTTCAACATTAACGTGCCAGCCCACTCGCAATGAGAACGACCAGCTAGCTACTTTTTATTGTTTTCCACTTTCCTCCTATTTTCCTCTTTCTTCCAAACTTCCCATCACCAAAATCCAACAAGTCTTGACCAAATGACGTTGAAAATACAGGTAACACAGAGTCCCGGTAATCTTATATCTTCACCCGACAGGATGCGGCCCTAGCCACGCTCATCGTTTATTGTTCCTGTTCGCACAGTCCTCGGACACTGTGTGTTTGTGGCGCAAGCCTCATTCAATTGACCCTCTGGTAGTATCTACGTGGCTGGCCGGTATAGTGTGAAATGGTAACATCGGGCCTTGGAACAAAGGAAGTCCACGGAAATCAGATGAATAATGAGATCTTGATCTCTCGAGAACAGACTTTGGGGCTTTGTCCAAGTCTAACAGAAAGTGCAACATAGAGCTTAAGTAACAAATGTTCTTAGAGTTGTTTACCAAAGTGTGCTGTATCAAAGGGTTAGCCTCAATAAACAGTGACGTTAGGGTTACGTCTTAACAAGGGCAAAAGTCCACTGCCAAAACGAGTGAAAAGGTCAGCCCAGGAGAGTTAGATAACACTATAAATATACATCATCATCCACAGCCAAAACGCAGCTAGTGATCTTGTCACTTGTGATGTATGTATGTACATGAACGAACCCAACAAGGATGCATCACATGAGAACGGTGGGCAAAGTGTTAGCCTTACCCGGAGTGATCGACGACCATCTCATCAATGATTAACCAAACTAGGTGGTCATACCTCGTCGTCGCCGGTTCCCATGATTCCGCTGTTGGCCGTTTCTTAAAGTAGCCAAATGAGGTTCAGATTTGTCTTACCTATGTATATCCTCCTTAGGCCCAGAGGTACTAGACTCATCTTACTTCATCATGAGCCTGCCAGTCTCGCAATGGGACTGCCCAGGGACACACAGTTCACGTTCGGTCTACAAGCGGTGCGCCGCACTGTGCTGTTAACTTCAAACATCGTTGGTGACCTTCAACAAGCTCTTTAAAACACATGAATAGGCTTGCGGCATGCCGCCGCGCCGATAGTCCTCATAGGGCACTGTCAACTCTCTGCCAAAAACACAATGACACTAGATATCACGGTTTAGAACGAGCCATGTTTGTCGGCACTGTGTGCACGCACTGTGAGTTTAGCGCACAGTGCATATCAGGGTGCGAATCGGAGACGCACTGTACAACAACAGCGACAAGCAGGCCAGCTATGGCACTATCAGTGTGTCTCAAGACCAAAGAGACACTTCTTTAGAGTGCCCAGGCTCAAGAGCATTCGGTGTTGGTTGTATTTTGTCGTGAAACTATGTAGACCGGAAGCCATCCGTATAAAAGATGCTCTTCATTCGCACCGTATAACCTTTGTTCCCATGTGCCACTCGAGTTTTCACGTCGAGGCTATCGAGAGTCATACTAGCAGGTACGCTGGTGATCCATTCACACACTGATACTTCGATCTTCGTTACTTTCACATTAATCTGCATATAATGGTCTTTTTGAGCTACGCTAACTGAATGCACGTGATGACATCTCATAATTTTACGTCCTGAAGGTTTAGCTTTACTTTATCAAGCCTCTCTACGAAACAAATGTTCCTCCTTCTCAGCATTCCGGTATCGAGTGTCTATTCGATCCAGGTAGTGCAAAAACTGCCATTGACGTTGGTACCGTGCAGGGCACTGTACCACACGTTCCATCACTGATGTACACCTGAATTCTGGTGGAGACCAGTCAATAAGCATATCGTCCTCATCTCCGGAACTTGGGGTTTTGTTTGGCGGCTAGCAACAACATGTAGTCGCGAGGGTCTTCCCGCAGGTCGCGTAGGAAATTTGGTGATTTTCATGGGCACTGTGCATCCGCACTGTGCATTGCTGGCACAGTATTTATTAGGGTGCGAACTGGTTCGCACCGTACCCTGTGATGGACGAGAAATCCACATCATGACTACAGACTACATCAGGAGATTCTGTCGTGGGACCTGGAATAACGCCGGACACGCAGGTGTCTCCTGGTGAGCTTAAATCACCCGAAAAGACCATTGAAAGGTTTGATTCCAACATCAACGGTCGAACAGCTCGCACTGTGCGCGATCACCGGCGGATTAGTCACTGTACGTAGCCGTTGAACAAGCACTGTTGGTACTCTAGGCGGGTTTTATGAACCGCGTTCTACTGTTACCCTTCCCGATGCAATGTTACTGTTTTCGGCCTCCTTCGGTATGAAGCATTCTTTGCCTTGGTATGAAGCTTTCAAAAGTGCGTTCACTACAGGTTTTACGTCAAAGCCCTCGGGTACAATTGATATATCAGTAAAGAGCACAATAAAAACGGCGGGGAAGTCTTGATGACATTCCCATGCATTAAGCCATGGACAGCACACAAGTCATGTCGGTCATCACAAAACCTTTCCATTTATTAGCACCAAACTATTTGGCCAAAACTCTTCAACGCCGCCAAAAAGCCATAGCTCAAGGATTCTTGACCTCTAAATTCTCTACTGTTGTCCACTCAATATCGCCTTTGCTGTGGAAGTCCTCGCGTGTTAAAAGTTTAGCTTCCAGAATACTAGACATGTGTGTCCCGCCAATGTTGGTGTCTCCACGGCGTATGCGCATCAACTTCTCCAACATAACAACGGGACTCACATGAAACCTCCCATCCTGTGGCTGTTGGGACCCACCAAGGAGAAACCCATCTAAGGTGGTAACAGAATCCGGATCACTGGTCGGACTCCGGAGGTTCAGGTAATGACATAGGTCAATGTACTCGATGTAGTCCTTCAAATATAACTGCCCAGCAAAAAGGTTGAGTTCACGCACTAAGCTTCTATGCAAGGAATAAATTCCAGGCTCGGAGGCTTCAGTTAAGTGGTAAATCTTCGATGTCGGGTACTTCCGGCCAGCCACGACGTATAAGGACAAAGACTCAAGCTTCGGGCTGTGTTCGTTTATCCGCGGGGTGTATATGTGCAAAGACACAAACATCGACTTTTGAACCTCCAGGTACAAGTTGTCTGCCTCAAAAGGACTGACGACTAGCATTGTGTCTGAATCTCCGGTTTCAGAACGTCTAATCAAGACCCACTGGACTGGCCGAAGATACAAATCAATAAACTTTCCAATCCTTTTATGGGGAGTAACAGTCGTTGCAAAGTCCCTAGTCACTAGCAGGTTCCCAGGCAGAGAACCTGAGTCCAGACCCTCCATAGCTGACGTTTTCGCCAATGCATCCCAGAACTTCATCACTCTAGCTGTGGGTGGTAACATGCCAGTACGAACGAATTCAACAAGTTTGCCATCTAACTTTGACTTTGCAGAGATTTGCGAGACTGGCCTCTGAACCTCTCGCTCAGCTTCAGTCTCGGGAGCCAACTCTCGTTCTTGTTCTTCGCTCAGTAACGAGTGTCTAGCGCCACCCTCGTGAAACGCATCGGCATGTTTAAAAATGGGGTGGTCTAGAGGTGTGTCGATTCCACGGATAGCTAACGGATGGCGCTGTGGATCGCGTTTCTCGGGCTTGTAGCGCTCTGTTAGTGTCTGAGCTTCAGCTTCAACAAGTTGTTTGGCAATACTGGGCGTCAACAGCTCCTCTGGAGCAAGCTTTTGGTAGACAGTGCGTGCATGATGATGACGTAGACCCTGTTGAGCCCAAAGGGGAATATTCATAGACGTATGGGCCCAGGTTTCCGTGATGGTCCACAACACAACGTCACACGGTGTTATTGGCTTCAAAGGATCCGTACTTGACCTAACTTCGAGGATTTTGTTCTTAATTTCGACTGGCACACAAAAAACAATAGTTTGGCCTTTGCCCAACTTGCGCATTCGCATGCATGCTATCACGGGTTGTTAGTGACTGTCTGTGTGACCTTCTGACATTTACTTACCTTGTGTCATACGGTCCTTGGTCAGACCCTTGCCCAGTGTAACCGCCGCCCGGTAATGCGTTGGGAGCTTGAGATCAGTACCACGTGTGTGGGCCTCATCCAAAAACACCAAACATTTTTCCATTCGTAATGCCAGATGTGATGTTTGTAGAGGCTCGCATACACCCCGCCGATCCAAGACGACCAATTGATCGTTTGCATCAAAGAAGACGACGCCCTCTGGTTCGTCCGCATGGACATGGGTAGAAGTAGTCTTCTGGAGCCATACCTCGGCAACTTGCTGGTTATTAAGCTCCAGGATTTGTGCACCAACGTCCAAAATCACGCGCACCGCCGGTCTCAGTGAAGCAACCAAGTCGACAAGAATCACAGCATCAGTGATATCGCCGTTTGGTGGCCGAGGGGGAATCATCTCAACCTGGGTTGTCGGTTCAAGAATGTACCCAATCACAAGCGCATTAGTCCCTTTCAATGCGTCAAGATCATACTGACATATGCCAAGGGGAAGGTGATCGCGAGCATCGTTCGTCCCACTGAAGCCGGTAGTTGGGTTCGGCTTGGATTCGGCCAGATCCCAACCAGAGGCTGACACTCTCTGGGGAAACTCACGCATTTCCTTGGGAAACACGATCTGCGATAAAAAGTAGTCAATCGTTGCCTTGCAATACTTGAAATGGGGAAAGAGGTTATTTCGACAGCCTTCGCGATCCTTGAGGTTGACTCCATTGTAATCACGGTACACAGCGGGGATATCTGGCAGAGTGCGAGTCCAGAGAGAATACTCAACGGCAGCCCGACCGAGCATCTTGCTGTGATTAAAACACTCAAATATTTGTGCATCTGTTAGACCACCATAGTAGTAGCTTAAACAAGTCAGAATTAGGGAAGACTCCGGATGGCTGAATTCTGCCCGGGAGGCTGGTGAATCCTTTGCCCTGTAGGGAACTGCCAGACGAGTTGGAGGAGTACGCGAGTCATCAAGACCGTAGTCTACGCGCCAGCGCTTGGTCATAAAAACAAACCGCAAAACACCCATTGCGATCAGGCCCCGCAGCAACAATAAAATATCCTGACTTGTCTGTGGCCAAGAGTCTTGAGAGATTTGCGCATAAATTTCGTCCACTCTCTCATCAGGGATGTCGACCTTAGCTATGAAGTCCCGGACATACCCGCGAATCTTGATCGGTAGAGATGTCACTGGGAATCCACGCAATCCATTGTTACAGACAAAGTCAGAAAGTTTGTCTGAGAAGGAAGAAAAAGCGGCATCACTCAAGATACGGAAACGTGGGAACGTACCAGCAACGTCACCAACTAACTCAATATCGCCGGGAAAGTCTTGAAGAACGGAACGGGCAAATACAGGGACAGAATCTAGTATCTCCTGCAGCGTATTCCAGCGGGTCGGCGTGCCGTCAATTGGTTGCTGAATTCCAATGGTATATACTAGTTCAAACTTGACCGAGAAGTTCTCATCGCTCTCATCAACAATGAAGCGGGAGGTGGAGTCTAGATACCTTTGGAGTTTGTGCAGAGCCGCACCTATTTCTCTCCGTTCAGATGACAACGTGGCTTCAATGCCTGCGAGCTTCAGTGAAAGTAAGTGCTCTGGTTGCATCAACAGGATACCGCCAGTACTTTGACATTCCTCCAGAACGCGGTGAATAGAGCGGACTTCAGAAATATCGGGATTCTGATCGCGACTGTACGGTAGTTGATATAGTCGACGATTAACCATGTTGCCAAGTTTTGACAACAACCCTTGGCGCATTTGGGGTGCTTGAGGTTTACCAACAACAATGCATACCAAACGTGAGCCATCAGCCAGTAGACAAGATGCCACAGGGACGATGATACTTGACTTTCCTTCGCCCATGTTGAGTTGTGTTACGCAATTGCCATTTTTTGGTGGCGCAATCATGAGACTAGTGACGTCCTGCTGGATATCCCTGATGGTGACGTTAGACTCGAGCTCAATCAAAAGAGAATCTGGTTGATCAAAGGGTGACCATGTGACGTGCCCGGGGTTGAATAGCTCAGACAATAGCCCAGCCTGGTCCCGCGAATTACTGTCGACTATAGATTGCATGCGATGGGCTCGTTGCAATAGGGCTATAGCATGGCCGTAAAGGGATATAGCAGTCTTCCACGTTCTGGATAAAGCTGTCTCCTGATGGCTAAAGCGAGACAGCCTTGACAGCAAGTACGGTGGGCTTCGAAAGCGATTCAAAAAGCGAGCATGATGCCGACATAAGGACTTTGCACCGAGGAATGTTTCGTACAGGTTCATCATGAGCTGCATCATCTTTCGTTGTAACTCAGTTCGGGACTCTACCAACCGATGCACGTAATCACGTTCGAAATCACCAAGGCGACCATGGGATACATGTAAATATCGAACAAGGTCAACCTCATCGCTCAAAACAGCCCCGTCACTTGTCTTTGCCACCGAACACGCTACATGACTGTTTTGAAGACGTGAGACATATAGCTTGTGTTGTTCGGTACATGCTTTTCTCTCTAGTTCATTGATGAGAACTTGGAACCTGACTTCCGAGCTAGAACCAGCGCTGATAGTGGTGGTGACCTTGGTAGCTGTATATGGTACAACGGACGGAATCAAGCAACGCATGTCATTTAGAGTCTCGACTGAAGAGGTGGGGATATCCGCTGCAAAAATATCAGCAGCAACCGGAATATTGCGCCACGAGATCTCGCATGGACGAGGCACCTCCCAAACGCTCGATTGAAATTCAGTATGCGACATGGAAGGTTTAGACATCGTAGTATGAAGAAGTCCATTTATAAGGGGTTCTAGAAACCGGAGCAAATCATGATAGTCGAGCCACCGCTGACGCAAAATCTCCAATTTGGATATGATTAATTCGACGCAGAACAACGCTGTTTCATCAACTGTCATACCACATCGAAAATCAACAATGGTGTTTTCCCAGCCGTTGCGCAGCCTTTGGGCCCATTTAGAAGAGTTAACAAGCCGAACTTGCTCCACTGTGGATGGGTCTAAATCAAGATACAATTCCCGCCAATATGACGAAGTGCAGCATATTATATTTTGAAGATGCTCCACTGTTGGGGTATTGCCATATTCGAGGTGGTACGTCTTGTTCAGATCCTCTAGACCTGGGCCGATTGAATCTGGGCCGATCCAACACATGGCCATGAAACGGACCAACTCTTCGGGCCAATTCGGTTGGACGGCGATCGAAAGAATGAGTATGGCAAAAGCCATGTTCGTAGCTGACCTGTCAGTTGACCGATGGCGGATAGCTTGCAGAAAACGTAGAATATGTATGACAAAATAGTGTACCGGGTCACTGACAACCTGCGACGAGTACTTCAGACAAACAAATTCAGATGGCAATGGTTCTTCTATCGGAAACAATTCAGTTGCGGCAGTAATATAAGCATTGATGGCTTTCGCAGTCTGGCTGCACTTTGCTAACCACGGACAGGTCTGCTCACTTGTAATACATTGTGATATTTCCACCAGAGTCTGATCAAATGGATTGTACGCCAGGTTGGAAACCACATCGGAGCCGGCAAGATTAAATCTGGAAGCCCCAAACCCTGCAGAGTTTAGTTGTACTGATCGTAACAACGCTCGCTCGGCAAGGCCTCTATCACCACGATATTCCAGAGACGAATGTGGACCACCCGGACACATATCATTGGAGAGATTTCGATTGATCGCGGCTACAGCTAGCGCAAGGCCTTCGTGTTGATTGAACGCAGGAATACCTTTCTGCCAAATAACCTCTTGGATCAGCTTTTTGTCCGGGGGGTTCCACTTTCGGACAACAGAGAGGTGGGCAGTCTTGCACAGAATAGCTACTACGCGATCAGGAAGATGTAGTGCGGACATCATTGCAGCGGACTGTAGCAAGTCGATTGCTCTTTCTGTACCAGTAACACCAGTAAATGGATCCGGGAAGCACTCAGTGGTCGTGTACGCGTGCACATACGCCAGAAACGCCTTAGACTCCAAGGTCCCATTGTCAACAAGACGGCCCAGCGATGTATCAATATCATAAACATGGAGCTTGAAAACGTCGTCTGGTTCAATTTGCCATGCAACAACTGCACCGCTCTCGCCTCTGATGGGTACCAAAGTCCCGTCGGGGATCAAAACTTTTGCCAAGAACGGATTTTGTTCGTTTCGAAGAACAAGTTTGCTCCTGAGGGTGAGCAAAGTACCCAGATCTTCCGTTGTGTCGCCAAATTTATATCCCATAAACTGAGTACTCCTGAAGACCGATCCGTGGGGCTCCACGTCAAAAGACAAATTGTAGCGTAGTAATTTGATTTGAATACCCGGGGGCTGTGAGCGCTTGACAAGCTCAATGTGCTGTTTTAACGGCTCAATGGGACGTATAGGTTGCATGATCTCTTTGGCGGTTTGACTATCAACAATAAGACTCTGAAGTCCCTGTGTAGCCTCCCATTTGCCACAGGCTGTCCGGGACAAAGTCCACCCTGTGTGAGTAAGGGAAAGCGCTTTGGCGGTACACCGAACCTCGACTGTATCTTTGCTGGCATTATACCAATGGGTCATATCCTCAATCATGCTATTAGGAAACAAGGCACTAAACAGAGAAGAGGGCAACAGGTGTCGATATATGCCGTCACCAGACACAACGGCAAGACTAGGAACAGATCCCAGCAAATACTTTCGCTCCAAATGACTGACATGAAGCTCGTGGTCCTTCAAGGTTTCCCGGAGCATTAATGTGTACCCGTCCTTTGACTTCGTGGATGGTACATACTCGCAATTTCCCTGGCCGCAGATTCCAACAAATGTCTTGTTCAAAGAGACGGTCGTTGGCAGGCCATTGACGGGTTGTCCGTTAACACGGAACTTTCCCCGCAAGCAGTCTATACTCACCAGACAATTGTTTCGCGTGTTGGTGAAAATAAAGGGGTGGGTTGGTAAGGGCCTGCTCCACTTCTCCGTTGCGGAGAAGCCACTCCAGTACTTCTTTACGGCCGCAGAAAGACATCGGTGGACATTCTCGCCGTTGTAGAACTCTTTATGATTAAAAACGCCAAGTTTTGATTGTTCCCAGCGTTGATTGATGCATTTTCCAACCGGCGATGTGTCCGGTCGAGCAACCTGCGCTGACAAAATGGACACATATATCATGTCAACAAGCCAATTTATCCCACGTTCATTGCTGGCAGAAGCCGCTTTCATGAGGTCCAGCCGCAGCTTTGCAGGCAAGGAGAATGTGTCAGCCATAAGAAGTACTACGTCAGACATGTTATCCCGGAGTTCGAAACTGGATTTTTGCAGTCGACTACGTTTTTCCATGTCGACATGCCAGGTGTGACATGTGTCAAAAGCTTGGCGAAGCAGAAAGCAAGCTTTAGACGTAATATGATGGCTATTTGTATGCAGATGGGTGACGCGAATAAGTACAGCTATGATGATCGACATGTGAACAGTGCGCGACCAGTTGTTGGAAATTTGAGATATAGAAGCCTCCAATGCCGTAAGAAGATTCCATGCCATGACGTCATCTTGCGGTTCATGCAGCTCTCGAGCAGCACTGCTCCCCGTGGGGCCAGTTCGGTAAAGGCATTGGAAGACAACAATGCGATTCTCCGGAAGGTTCAGGTCTATTAAGGGAGACGCAAGATGTAAAAGTATATTTGCCCATTGAAGGTGCTTTCCGTATGGCAGGAGAAGCGTATACTGGAATTCCTCCGGAAGACGCCCAGGAGGGACATTGCCACGGGCCGCAATAGCATTGTTGGGATTCGCAACACTATCATCAGTACACCGACCGTAGCTAAGAGTCAAATATTTATCAGCATACTCAAAGTCTCCCTTTAAAGTGAAACGTGTGCTCGGGTATGTCAGGTTCGCTGGTTGTAGAGTGCCCGAAGGGACTTCGATAATCTTCTCAAACTGGCGTGAAAAGAACTTCCATTTGGGCGCATGTGGTAGCAGCACGGATGATATACTTGACGGTCCCACTTTGACCGTTCTGTAGTGTGTGTCACCAAACGCTCCGGTGTCAGACACCAAGGTCAGGTTGCTTTTCGACAAGGTGAATCTATTATGGCACGCCATAAACTTGTCTAGCTTTGTTTTTGGGTGAGCCGAGTTCAATACACGACAACGTAGCAATGAATGTAAAGCAACTGTTGCGTCGACCCAGGGACCAAGCCAAGCGGGTGGTGATAAAGCAACAATGAAGGCATTGCGCAAAGGACCCTTGGGAGGGAATGTCTCTTCATAGACCGTGATAGACAGAGCGCTGGCCTTCTTCTGTGCTCTGCATTTATCGCAAGGCCACACGTGCGCCATGTATGTGTACTCTTTGCCGTGGCGATTGATCCGAGTAACCTGATTGTAGTCGCATGTATTCACGGAGACCTGATCCATGAATGCGCGATACCGGGTCTTTAATTCTGTAAACTCTGATCGTTTGGCATCTTTTTTTGCGGTGATATAAGTAGCAGCCTTCTCAGCTATCGCATGATAACTATCATCCTCTTGGAAAATCCGCTCGTAAATCCCATCGGAGGAACCAAATTGGCCGCAAATCAAAGAGAAGTCCCCCGACGCGGCTTCAGTGCGTTGATTCAGATACTCCTCAATATTGTACAAAGCCTGGAAGTGTACTTGATTGTCTAAAACCAGACAGGCTCTCCATGTCGTGTCGAAAGATGGCGAAAAGTCCCGCATTAGTGGCGCAATCGAGATAGTTTTCCGATCAATCTCGACCCACATACACATCGTCACCAGAGTTCTTCTTGACATCCCAATTGGATTGCCAACATACAAATCTTTGGTTTTGTCGCTGTAATCAATGATCCATTGCAATAGCCTGGACACCTTGATGTTTTGCAATGATGAACCCAACCAAGATGACACTATCCAGTTTTCAAAAAGAAGAATGCCATGCACCATGGTTTGCTTGGTGAGCCCCGATACCCAATTGGTCCGGGTATTTTTTGAAAATAACGGAAGACTAGGCCCTGGATCGACCGACCCGTCAACATGGGAACTTTCTCCGTTCTGCAGCTTGACTAAAAATTCGTCTAGCTCAGGAAAGTCAAAACTGGAATCTGAAATTGCTGTTGCATTTATAGTCCCTTTGGTGCACCGTTTTTGTGAATGAGCCTGGGCTACCTGATACACCCTATGTTTTAATTGCTCATCACATGAGTCCAATACAACACGGGCTTGGTGACGGGCATCCTCTGGCAGTTTTATCCCGAGGGCTTCCATTTTGTGGATCTTGCGGGCAATGGAACAGGCAATCAAACTAACATGGTCTGAGCTTAGAGTTGTTATATCTGCCATGCGGGCACACTCAGTCTGTAGAGAAACCATGAAACCTTTGTACACCGGAAGGCCAGCGTCTCCCAATTCTAGCTGCAGAATTAAGCGTATAGCTACCTTCAAGGCAAGAAGGGCGCGGGAACGACGCCATAACGAAGATTCGGCCGTACGTAAAACTTCGTGTTGGTTTCTCATAGTAACAACAGGACGTGTTGTAGCCTCTCCATATCCTAACAATGCAGACGTCAGAACCTTGCCAATCATAATAGAAGATTGGACATCCCGTTCTTCTACAATGCTTGCCCCGCTCTTTTCAGTTCTATTCTCTGTGCCAACGCCATCCTCGTTGTGCATGGTTGTGACAAACGAACAAATAGAGCTGCAGGCAGTATCTGTTGTGGTGGCGTCCAAAAGCTTCTCGACCGCTACAGTAACAGAGGAATCAGGATAGGACCTGATCAGACGTCCTGCGGTGGAATGGACAATGTGATTTTGTGGGTCACATTCGTACGTATGAAAAGTGACTTTTTCGCCACTTGCCTCGAGCAACAGTCCGCTATTTTGACGGTCTAAAAAGATGGGCAAATATAGAGCTGATGTTTTAATACTGTGGTTAGAAAGTCTGCACTCCCAACTAACTGCAAGGTTCAAGACTTACACTGGCATTTTTCCCTGGACTCCTTGATCATGGAAACGATACATTGTTCGAGTTCACCGGGAATCATTTGACCCGTATTGTCTAGTAAGCCTTCCATACGCTGCAGNTTTCGCCACTTGCCTCAAGCAACAGTCCGCTATTTTGACGGTCTAAAAAGATGGGCAAATATAGAGCTAATGTTTTAATACTGTGGTTAGAAAGTCCGCACTCCCAACTAACTGCAAGGTTCAAGACTTACACTGGCATTTTTCCCTGGACTCCTTGATCATGGCAACGATACATTGTTCGAGTTCACCGGGAATCATTTGACCCGTATTGTCTAGTAAGCCTTCCATACGCTGCAGTCCCTCAAGGACGCTATTCCAGGCTTGTGTTGTTTCGGCTGGCCATTCTTCTGAACTTGAACAAAAGGCCAGAGCAGAAGATGAAACAAGTCTTAACATCCATGCGGCCAGGATGCTCGGTTCTTGCGTCCGCGAAGATATCTGGCGTGTGCGAAATACATCCTGCAGCAATGCTTGGCAGATGCCAGAATAGCTTGAATCCATTCTGAGTGTTGGTGTATTTGTTTCAATGACTGTAATCACGACTGTCGATGTAAAAGAATGTTGGAGATGGAGGAACAGTAGACAGCAAAATGGTAACAAAGGGTCTCTATCTATTCAGATTTAAGCATGTTGAATTATACCATGTACGAGCCTTATCATTCGCAGGGATGTCAAGATGAAATGCACGCACTAACGTAGACACATGCCCTGAGTTACACTAGAATGTTGTGGTACGCAACCTTCTGCCACAGGTACCGGGCACATGTCTAAAGCTGTATTCTGCAAGGTACATGGTGGATACCTCTTGGTTCTTGGTTACATCCGTGTGGTAACATGAAGAGACTGACCATTGTGTAACCGGTCAATCACTGTAAATTCACCCATCCGCCGGCTACCAGCATTCAATGAGCGTGACAACGGGAATCCCGACCTAAAAAGCCCGTCCCCGTAATACCCGGGAATTTCGCATGGCTTTGTTTGATTAAATAAAAGAAATCGGTTTGCCTTGCGCAATATGAAGAATGATACATTATTTCGGTCATCTCACCCGTCGGAATGGACTGAAAAATACTCCGACGGGCACGTGAGTGGGTTGTATAACCCTAACGGGGCTGTGATTCCAAATGTCGTATAAGTCGAAATCCTGCGCTCGTAGACGCGTCAACAAGTTGAAACTCCTTCAGGCCATGTCATCAATAACGGCTAAGAAAGGTATGCTTACAATGTCGCAATTCGTATTACTCATTATATTGATTTATCACCATTCCACGTCACACAAGCCCGTTCTCAATTTCCACCCTCGCAACGGCCAGTCCAAGCCAACACAATCCCGCCCTTGAACCCCAAATACCATTTAAAGAGGAGTTATATATCACCCCGACGGATTAAAACGCCCTAACCGGACTTTGCTGACATCGAAACTTTCCAGTTATCTTATAGTTTAGTGCTTTAAAGAGTATAGGGGTCCCATTCGCTAGAATGCTCGACCATGTAGAACCCAGCCTGACTATATTGGGAAAAGCATCAACAGATGTAACTTATTGGAACCGAAGGAAATTGATCAATGTACCTAATGATCGAACGGATTACGGGAGATTTGTAAGCCGCTCGAGAATGCAAACGGCGTAGTATTTGAGGCGTGCCAATTGTGGTGTTCTACCTTAAAGCCTCCGGGACTGCGACGAACATTTGAACTTCAAAGACTGTCTTCCAGCCGAGTCTCTAGTCGAGTTTGGTCATTGTTAGAATTTTTAAACTCCCATGGCGAGTGTCCTGAATACAAGCCGTGAATGGCACAGTAGGGGTGTTGCAGCTCGATCGTGATAGAGGGTATTAGTAAGACTGTTGGAGAATTCAGTCAGGTAAAGTTATTCGGAAAACACATGATCTCTTTTGTCTCTTATCTTCTATGTACAGATGGTGATAGTGCTATATATACATGATCATTGGGGGTTCCCATTTCCGTCATCCGGACACCATCGCAATCGGAGAGAGAGCGGTCAGTCAACAACACTATGCCGGTGGCTTACCGGTTTACCTAATAAATCGATCCCGTTATATATTACATATCCCAACGGGACGGATCGGTAGACAACACTGTACGACTTACATGACTGCGTTTGCTCGTTTACCCGTATCTCTAGCACCCTATCGCCGCGCCGGACTCCCACAATAACCCTAACGTTCAATGGACTAATAGGTACCTCGGTTCCAGACGTCGTCCACAGGCCACCAGTACCCCCAATCTCTGACAAAGACGGCGATAATGAATATATTCACGTTGGAGAGGGAAGACTAATCTAAGTGAAGCGTGACGCTCAGGAACACACATTTATACTCTAGATGCTGAATACCAGGCCCCGATATATGCATCGACAGGGGTGATGGGCGTGTGTCCGAAACCAAGGGTGTGTAGACCCTAACAAGAGGCTCGTTGAATGACAATGTAGACAGTATGGTAGTATCAGTCACGTAGAGATGATGTTGAGACAAAACATACATATACAGATAGTGTTAAAGCTAGAAAGATCAGTGACGCGTGTGTGATTGTTTTATACTGACGTAGGATACTGACGAGAGCTCGTGAAGGGTTAGGGATAACATACAGTGTTCCAATAGGAGGATCGTCGTACCTAAAACTTCCGCGCATGATTCCCGTTAAATACCTGTCTGCAATCAATACCACCGGTCTTATTCATGGCTGTAAAATCTTTGTTGACTTGAGGGAGAAATCCCTACAAAAGGTCTAGGACGGGTTTTGCTTTTGTCTTGATTTTTGTCGCTCGACCCTTACAACCGAGAAGCAGTAAGTACTTCATGGATTGTTAGCGTGGTGCAACAAGTGGAAAGACAGACCCAAATTAGCACCTGCGAACCTTGATGGGAGATACCTAATAGGCAGGTTTCCCAAAGACGACGTAGGCTGCACATCGAGACAACACAACAAACAATAATAACTCCGGAAAACTGTCGAGTTAAAACTTCTGGTCTTCCTACATATCCACAAACAGATTACACGCCGGACGAAAGCCTCAATCTCGTATGTATATTTAGATGAATCAATTTACCTGATACCTACTAACACTTCACTCTTCTTTTCAGAATTATGTCTACCCCAACTTCTCCTTTTTTTGTTTACTTGACGTACGAGTGCTGCAATGCCCAGGTCATGAATATGTCCAGTTTCATGACCCATCTTCGGTGCATTCAGTCCGTATGGAGGCCTGCTGGCCTCACCAATATCAGATATTGGGCACATACTCCCGGGCAAACCAACGGATCGGTACACCACTCGGTGTACCATGCGATCGTTGTCTTGGAGTGGCCTACCCAGGAGAAGTTCGTCGCTGCCGCCCAGACCGGAGCCTGGGACACCATAAGGTGTGATTCATTCCATGTTTGCAAACAGGGGGTGAATTGGACACTACATGGGTCCCCGCTCCGTCCGGCGGAACTCGATTTCACAGAGTTCTGAGAGTAGTGGCCAGATTGGTTTTCGCGGTGCATATCTGTAAGTGAATGTATCATTGAAGGTGTTGAACTGTACAGGTGCTAATACTCTACTGTTTTAGGGAATATGCAAGCATTGCTTAGATGTTATATTAGAAGTCATCAATATACCCTGTATCTCTAAATCAATTCCATTTCCGGCATATTGCAAAATGATTCATGCAATGGGATGCCACATGTACTAAACTAAAACCTGCGCTATTCGGGGGCTTGACTGGGGGAAACCTCCTACATCGAGTCAATTAGTCGAACACTGAGTCGATGTCATTCAGAACCAAACTCAACATTGTGGGGATTAGAACAACGGACTGTAGAACTTCAAAAGCTAAGAATCTGATCTAGGACCACAGGTTACCGATCTCCTTATCAATCCTCCGGTTCTGGAATAAGTTTACTACTTGGCCCTGGTCCGATCGATGGACAAGTGTCACACGAGGTCTTTGACTACCTGTTGACAAAAGCAAACATCTATGATTCGGTCTCCCGTTTCCTGCAGAGGCCATGTGTCTTGTAAACCCAAGGCGACAAATGGCATACAGGAACCGAATGGTAAAAAGAGGATGTTGACAAACACAGTCAAAGGCAAAAGTACGAAATAATAAAGCCGACTCGAGGTTCAACAGGCGGCGAAAGAGGTGCGTTGCTGTTATCGCGTAGTGATTACATCATGTGTGCTCCAATTGTCCCCGGATCCCAAGGCTGTGACGTGATCGAGAAACACAAGCTGCATAGAGACTGACCACAACTAGTGTCTAGTTTCGGTAGTACTAATACAGGATGGGCGAACGAAACGGTTAGTGTGGATTTCTAATAATATATAGACAGGTCTTATCAGATGTCGGACCAATTCAGCGCGGAACTGAGCCTTGAATCACCGCAACAGTAATGACTGGCTAAGGTTGTTAGGACAACAAGGGGCAAGAGGTGATGTGATGATGAGGATTAGCTCTTGCGAGATCGAAGGTCGCCTTGGAGAGCGGAGTGACACTTCACAAGGCTCATCTCAAGGGGGTATGGCGGTGATTGATCGGGCACTCTGAAGAGACAAAGGAGAAGGCACAAGGTTAGGTTAGTGCGGCTCAAATACCAGCACCCGACTATTCAAGCACATCTCGATTCATATGGCTACATAAAGGAACGATAATAACCTTGATCAAAGGCACGTGTCAGATTATACCCTGTCTGGCGGTCCCGGTTAGGGTTGGTGATAGTCAGGCTTGAACTTGGCAATAGATGTCGCAACCCCTTATAAGCGCTGATATCACTGACACTGACAACAAAGACAAAAGCATCCATCTCTTTGGCGTAGTAGTACTGGCATACCCCCACAATGCTTGCAGCCTCGCCAACATCGAAGCCCCCCACTCTGACATGATTCTCACGAAGAATCTAGAGCGAGCAACCGCCAGTTTCATGGAAGGCAAGAAAAACCACGTTGACATTTTCACCACACCTTTGTGCGGTCTCGACCGTGAGATCGCGGCATCTACTGCGACAGGAGCAAAGACGGGGAATACCACGGGACGCAACACTTTGACTTATCTCCACAGTGCTTCCCAGACACACCTTCAGCTATCCACCCGGCAAAGTCAACTCTCAACATCCAGTTTAATTCTCCCTCCGCCACAAAGACCTCCGGTCTCCCAATCATGCCGAACACCGAACTCTAACTTTATGATCTACATTACCTCCCCCGAACCAAAACGCTGGACCACAGCCCCGAATACAGACTCTTCGAGGATGTGGGACATCCACAACTCGAAGAACAGCCACTGGATCAACGGTCTGATCACGGAGAAGGATATTGCAAATTCTGCGGTCCTCTTCCTAAAGGCGCTGTCAAGGCCATTGTCACCGCAAAGCCATTGGACCAGCTGGCCGTCCGGGTCTCCTGACCATAGCCGAGGTTGCTGCCGACGCTATCTTCACTGAACTCAATGACGTAATCGTGTTCTGCTTTGGTGACTACCCGGTCCCTTCGGAATTTGTATAGCTCTATATGAAATATCACCTGACGCTGTGAACAGTTTCCACTGCCCGCCAGTCATGAACACTGAAACAGAGACGTAACAACGACAGCATTTGCCAAATGCCTTGCTCAGGTGCTCCAGGAAGTAGACTAAGTCTCGTAGAGGTTAAAGTTCCAGAATTGGGCAATAGCTCGAAATATTCATAAACCGCAAGAGAAATGGAAAGAGCTTGCGTGGCGGCACTGGGGTATTTAAGGGAGTGTTTTCCTCCAGTCTTTGTTTTGAACTCTTTTCATCTTTTTCATCCACACGACAATCCAGTACCCATTGTTTGTAAGTAACAATAACAATGTCTATCGACGGGAATTTGCTATTAACTGTTATTATTTAAACTTCAGTCTTCCAACGCTCTCAACATGTCCTGTCCCAACACCTCTACCAACACTTCCAGCGGAAACACCGGCAACGCCGGCAGCACCGAGCGGCCCCGAGTGAGTCTCGCATGAGTTGATTCTACATTACCCAATAACATTACTGACTCTCTTTGTCTCATTCCAGGGTGGAACCCTTCCCGGAAAGCTGTGCCCGCGATGCCTGACGCGGAACCGGGAGTCCTGGGTTGCGCCAGGTCGTATCTGCTCAAACTGCAAATACGACAACACGAAGTAAATCTTCGTTATCGTCTTCTTTCCATTCTCGCTATGGATTGCATTGTTGTTTGTATTTAAAGGACGTTTATAGTACTAGCTATCTTCGTAGTTGTGAGAAGAGTCTGGCTATTGTTTTCCATATTTTCAAATGTCGTGAAAATGGTGCACGCCCTTTGAACCCTAGTTGCATGTTCCTGGTATAACCGCAGGTATTTCAGAATTGACCATTCACCACCTAGTTGCCTGCCACTGTCCACCCGGTTTGGCGTGGTCATTACGCCTATACTGATTCCAAGAGGGATTACCGAGGAATGTAGTTGTTCTACACGGGGAAAGTGGATTTTTTGATGTCACCGATTATTTAGAAATAATAACTGTGGCAATAGCTCAAATCTAATTGCTCATCCATATCGAGCCTCGATAATGTATCCATTTCAAGGCAAACTGCCACTGGGAACCGAAGGCTATGATATCAGGAATGCCTTCTGCCCTGGGAATACTTGAGATATGGATCCCAGGCCAGTTGTTTATGCCATTGGAGTCTTAATAAATCTAACTACCTAAAGATATTAGAGTTGTTTAGAAGCGTTAGATCTACTTTGTTTCCACTCTTTAATCGACTGTTGAGAATTAGAGCCTCTCAATAACGATGTAACTGGTTTTTAGATTAACTTCCTGTATTCAACGTCAACATATCAAAGGTTAATCACGGTGCCTTTGCCCAGCGTTTGTTCTATTTGCACTGAGAATGCATGCTGTAGGCCACTTACCATGAACCACAAAACATACCTCGTTCTAGCGCGTTGTCGTCTGGATATTTCCAGAATCGGTAATCCACACCGACCCGACCAGGGTACCCATGCATATACCCAGGAGCAGTTGAGTCCCCTCATATAAGCAGGGGAATGCGACGTATTGGTCAAAGAGATAGCGTCAAGTTGGACTACAGTTGATTGCGGAGGACACGCGTCAATAGCCATTCTTCAGGATTGAATCTCCGTTCGAGTCAGTGACATTCATGGCCCGATCAGGCTGACAAGACATGGGAACTTTCTCAACCATGACGCCGGATGAACTGTGGTTTCACATTGAGACGTATTACTTCATGTTCGGAATAGCCTCCGACTTAATCATCCTCTTAAAGGGGGGACTCGACTGAAAACAAGCAGTTGGCGATTCCCATTTCAGCTCACCAGTGTCTCTAAAGCGTCAGAGAGTGAAATTTCCTGGTATAATTTACCGTACACATCACGCATGGTTTGACTAATATATGTGGGCCATCGGGACATTTTCCAAGGCCTATATACCCGTCGAATGCATTCCTCGTGATGGTGGCCTTGACGATATATACATGAAAAGGTGGCAGATATCATTGTCCCGAGGGTGGAATCAAATGTACCTCTCGGGTTTGACAGGATGTTGTTCGCAATCATGGGGTTAAAGGAATGAGTATGTCGTCACGCCAACGTATGTCCGCCGTTCGCCACATTGTAGCTTAAACTGTATTCTCGAATGATCCACTCCCATCGATGGAGCATATACTTATCTCAACGAACCGTAGCCTTTTCACATCGCACGGAGGCTGATAATAGTCTCGAGGGTTGTGCGGTGGAAGCGGTACATTGGAGCTTCTGCCAGCTGCCGCCAGCTGAGAGCCAGAGAATACAGTGCCGATTAGCAACGCACACCTCAATAATTACTGTGAGTTGTGTTCACAACCCTAACGTTGTTAACCCTATTACTCACTGAGTTGGGAAATTTTGAGAATCACGACAAGCTACGAATGTCAACGAGAGACAATAAATACAACTACCCGATACCAAAAGAGAATCATGTTTCTGATTAGACAATGTCAGCAAAAATGAAAACAAAAAGAATACATACAACACCAGGTATTCCCACGTGGTCACCCACCGTAGTACTGATCCGGCGCTTTGTAGCTTAACTATGGGGGAGCAGACGGGACCCCGTGTTCTCTACAAGCTATGGTCGTATGTATCAGTCAATCCGGTCACCGGGTGCTATAACGGCCGTCCCGGTGCGTAACGATAGACAAAAAAAAACATACAACACCGGGTATTCGCACGTGGTCACCCACCGTACTACTAATCCAGCGCTCTGTGGCTTGACTATGGGGGAGCAGACGGGACCCCGTATTTTCCGCAGGCTATGGTCGTATGTAGACGAAAACACTGCTAACAGATACTATATATGGCCCATCTTTCTGAATCCCCTTGGAATCGTTGCATCGACAGGTTATACTACTGTGGGTAGACCCCCGAGCATTTTGCAAGGCGGGAGAGTCAGTATGTATCCGCTAGATATACTTCAGATGTAACGTCAGACTAGAAATTCAGAGAAGACTTATTACCCGGTGAATGACCCACGTACCTCTTCTGTTTTCACATAGTCAAGATATTGGAATACTTCAAGCGCTCCAGCAAAGTCTGAACAATTCTGTAGTTGCATTTGAACAAGCCTGTCGGGTTGATTCTTCTGAACTGACGTCATTGGAACAGAGGAAAAGGTTTTGTCCCTTGACGACATAGATTGCGGCTAGTGGGTTGACAAAGAATGTTGATGAGGTTATCTCTTTTGCAATGTCTAGCCAACAAAAACCAATGAGCGGCTCGGTACAATGAGTATAGGCTGGTAAACTCAAAGAAAAGGATTGAAATTTATTGTTCCCAAACTCGTTGTATTATCCGCCAATTAGTAGACAACGCATCCGACGACCAAATGTCGTGGATGGAGAGTGCTGGCAGTAATTGAGAGCAGTAATGGAAGTGCCATTGCCACGAAGTACGAAAAGAGCATAGATTGCAAAGTACTCCATGAGCTAACACAAGGGCACAAGCGTAGATTGGATGATCCCAGTGCCGCTGTATTACTAACACAACGACATTACTACCTCTTTGATATTGGGATATCCCTTGGTACCCGCCCCATAACCATCAGATCTTTTACGTTAGTGCCTGCCAACACATAACCATGACCACCTATAAAGTCGGATATATTCAGTCGAACGTCAGGATTCACCTGGATAAAAGGCCGTAAACATAGAAGGTTTGGCAGGTACATATGACTAGGGTTTCGAAATCATCTAGATGTCATTAAAATGTACTGACCTGTATAGAAACGGCAAGGAGTGAAAGAAGATACAATAATGAGCGGAGAAAAGACTAGAAGGTAAATACACGCGACTTGGGTACGGTTACGCCAAGCATGTTGCCTCACGGTAATCAAGTTGATTCTATCGGAAGAACGGCCATTCTATAATCACCCCAATATTGTGCCGTCCATAACCGAGCTTTTCCGGCTCTGTTCTCAGAGAATCTGGGGTTGCTCCAGTTAGTGACATGGTACATATGCCACAAGCCGCGTTATATGGCCAGCTTCGTGGTGTTCACGTGGGAAGTAATCATCATCTCTCACTAACATTGCTGACTGGCAAAGTCTGGGTTGCTTAGTTTCCTGATCGCATGTTACGTTGACATGCATTCTACCTTGCAGGTTCCTAACTTGGAAACAAGCGACACCCTCTAGGCAGCCTCCTAGCTCTAATTTGCAATTTCTCATGGTGTTATCTGTCAGCGGTATCATTGTTACCCCCGAGCATTCAAGACTGGTCTACAGAGAGCGACTCCCCTCCCGCGTACAAATTTGCCTTCCGTGGCTTATTCAGGTCGGGTTTATGTTCCTACAACACCTTGAAATATTTTCAACTCTCCTAAACTTGGCCTTCCACCTACTACCACAAAAAAGCTCTTTCAACTTTATTCATGAGATTTCAGTGTCAACACTCAATATCCATCCTATGTCCTAGAAAGAAGCACCAGATTATCGTTTCATCAATACCTCTACCAAATTATCACCCCTGGGGGAGTATTCTGTGGTTCCTGATCACCCACGATCGGCAGATCCGGACCAACATTCAGATTTGCAAAACACCCGGTTGATTTCCGTTAGTTTCTCACCAATTACATGGTTTAGTACCAACGAACACTAACGTAGTGAACTGTCGTGCCAAGACCACCCCATCTAACACGATGCACGTCTCGGGGGAAACCCACGCTATCCATAGGTTTAATCCTCTTTCTCAGGCCCAAACACCTGTTCTCAGCACCCAAACAAAGGTGTCTGGTGACCTCACACCCCTCGATACTGGTGTGTGGTCTATGACCCCGTGTGTGTTTGATGGTTAGTTATTTCTAGCAAAGCCTTGATCACGTAGCGCTAATATTCCTTCGGTAGATTCCATGGCCAATGAAGTCAACGACGAAACCCCTCCGGCCACTCAGAAAACCCCCGAAGAAGACGGGATCACGCAACAATCTACACAAATCGCCATGCAACTCGATCTCCCCAGTAAATCAGTTGACAAAAGTGTTGTCACCTTTCTGACCGACAACATTTATCCCTCTATTCCTGTTGGAACAAGTGACATTCATGGATAGATTCCATGGATGGCCTTACCCAATATACTTCCGCTTACAAGTCAACCCGGTTAGTTAAAGACTGTTCTTGAAAGCACTAAATCATTATTGACCAGCAATAGAAGCCCCCCAACAGACTTTCCAGCCGACAAACCTTGAAATTCAAGAGGCACCCACGGCGACGGCTCATGGCGTCTCTGTTCCATGCGGCAAGTCCTGTAGCGAGATGAATGGAGCGCATTGCTTTCTAACGAAACACAATTCACAATGTATAGCGCAAGCTATCGTTAGTCCTGAAAGCCCCAATACCCTGGGTTTGCTACCGACAACAACCATGAAATTTGACGTTTCTCGTACCCCCAAATCCTCGGTACTCAATGTAGGGCAAGTTAGAGCTTGTTCCACTGGCCAGACATCTGTAACCCGGACCCACAATAAGGCCCGCTCTAAGCGGGTTTGGTCATGGATAACCTCGGGAAAGTCGGCTCCTCGAACATGCGCTCTGTACGACCAGGGATGGGGAAAATCTATCGGTTTCAATGAGCGTCCCCCTGCCTGGATTTTGCACAGGGTTGTCAAGCGCAAGGGTTTCATTGAGGAGGGTAACTGGAAGAAGTACGACGGCGGTATGGCTCTTCAGGTTGGTCCGCAGTGCCCGGTAGACTTCGAGGCCAGAGGACTCGAGGTGCCACCGGTGGATGGTGATATTGTCTTCAAAGTGATGGAACAAAATCCGGTTGACTTCGTGAAGTCGGGATTCGGGATGCCTGATCAATAAATACTCGATTGCAACACCGTGTCGTGGGAAGCATCAGGAACTTGGAACAATCCACTTAGCGCTGGCAGAATATAATACACACTAATAGTCATCTCCACGCCGAAAGTTTGTATATATCGTCATATAGTGATAAATTGATATAGCCGTGGACTTACTACAGTGCCCCAACGTTGCGTTTTACGCCGGCTTCTCACCTGTTCAAGAAGGCTCCAGCGAGCCGGGTGATTTGCAACCCATCGGCGGGGATAGACAAAGATAAGCTGCAAGAATGTGCCGCCATTGAGCAACGAGGTGGCCACTTATCCTTCGCCCCATTTGTACAGCCAACTGTTCCATCGGGTAGATGCAGGTTCGCTACATTGGTGAGGACAATTTTGCGTTCGCGGTTGGGTGCGTTGACACCCCGTAAAGACTTCAAAGACACATGAGTCGGACATGGCGACACCCTCCTTTCATATGTCAGCGCTGCATGCTGGAGCTATTTACATCTTACATTTCCCTTGTCTCCTCGCACTCGGTGGCCTGGGACAGAAATTCACATATGATGCATCATTTAGATACCCCATTAACTGAACCCCGATGAATTGCTTATCCGATTTACTTTGACAAAAAATAAAAGGAAAAACCCACCTTTCGGAGGGAAAACCTGTATTGCTTTTTATTTTTGCACTTCAGCGGGACCGTTTGATATCTTGTTTTATTGATTTCCCCTGGCGGATATATTTCGGGTGCAGCCGTTAGAGCTGTTCTTTTTTTATTCTCCCGGGCTTAGTTAGGATAGCTCTGTCAAGTCCCCGGCCGGTTTCGAACCGACTGCAGTGTTGTCTTCTACCTGCCAGGTCAGCTTCCTAACAGCTAGACCACGGGGACTTTGTCGAAAATATAGGGCGTAACCCAGTATTTGGCCGGCCATTACAGGTACCTTGGTTGATTTTGGTAGTTACCACGGGTTAGATCAGATTCAGTAGGCACGAGGTTTGCTAATGGCCCGTCATATCTGTTGTGGAGCGTTCCCAGTGCTCCAGAGCATATAGAGAGCGCAACCCTGAGTATTGGACGGCTACCCGTGTTCAGGAGTTCGTAGTACTACTTCTGCGCACTTTTTCTATCTGTCATTTGAGTCTTGTTCTGGAAAGAAATATCTATTTTGGAGACAACTTACCAACAGGTCTGTCCTTGGCCACACACCTTCCACACGTATACAACGACTCCGCGCGTATATATCGGGTTCGATGAAATCCACAGGATTTTCCTGGGGAGATTACCACTGAGCAGGTTCATGAAATATCTTTGATGTAATCTGCCATGTCGTCAAGTGTGGGTCATAATTAGTGATCCTTCCGCCTGTCAAAAGCTTATCAGGCTAGCGTGTTTGTCTGTTTATTCAGGGAGGGACTACGATGATACATGCGCCCATATCTACTTCCGCCGTGAGTTTCCCACATTGCTTTACCCAGCTGCAATTCTATTGACAAGAATTCCTGCCCAGATGCCAACGTCCAAATAAGATTAACCTCCGAAATCTTCGGGGAACCGGATGCTCCAGCGTGTTGCACAAAGATCGTTCCACACAGCCCAGTGAGCGTCATGACTCCACAACTACACTATGATCAAACACACAAGAATGTCGTGTTCATGGCCTCGTTGGATCGTATCATTAACGAACCGGGCTTGTTGATGCAATTTGCCCTTCATTACGGAATCTAAGACCCCGTAACCCCGTATGCGCGTACAGTGTTATGGGATTATGGGCACGGCTCCGTGACACTGTGTGTTCACGATGTCAACCCTAACGTGACATAGACCCTATGGTTGACCAGTGGGATTTGACAACCAAAACGATGAACAACATTAGGAACTCTAAATAAGGTTTTGTGTCTACATGAGAAAATATCACATAGGTGTGATTCTACAACGGCCATTAATGTACAACAATCAACCATTAAACTCGAATCACCCTGTTCAACACACCGCTGAAAAGATGGTGCCCGCATAAACGGCCGTCCACAGTCATTTCCAAAGATGCATTAAACCAAACAGGAGGTTGTGAACGGCATTTGTTGGGGTCTACTATAAGGCACTGGAGCATTGGGTGGATGAATAACGTGGCGTGCTTTGGTTGAGGTCTATTGTTGTAAATTGGTTGTCTTGGTGTGGGATGCCCAACAAAAGTCGTGCGTGTCGACCTTGAGAGGTGTGATGTTAGGTTGCAGAGTAAGTGGGAGATACGGAGATGTTTATTACCATCCAAGCAGAATAACGCATTGCTATTTGTTTTTCTATTGAGGAAGGGAATGAGAGAAGATCGAGAACGTAGATTGCTATGTATACGGCAACGGGCCGAAGGCGAAGCGGTATGGTACTCCCTGGGTATTTAGAGTAATGTACATACATACCATAGTGCTTTGGAAAAAAGAGTAGACATCAATAAAAGTCATTGATATTGGACTTAATTGCAGTGAAATTGTCCAGCCCCAATAGATGTAGACTACTGGCCCTTCGAAAATATTGCCGCAGATGTGTCTCGGAACTTAATTGCTTAGGCCGTCACCATGTAATAGACCCACGGTTTGGTATACATTCAAGGGAAAATCGAACCATTCATAGATATGGTAGTCCTCTAGGTTTCATTCCATCTGACGAAAAACTATGTTGTAGGCGTAAACAACTGTACGACGGGCTCAGTGATTGCGGCTGAAGTTATACCCGACCAACTATTTTGATAGGACGGCGGGCCATACAGCTGTAGCCACCAGTAGGTATAAATCCAGACCATTGAAATCCGTGAATGTGTTATTCACGTCGATTCCGTAACCGATATTTCGTTGGACCCGAGTCACCCCGGCATGCGTACACGGCATAGTAACCCCTAGGGCCGCCGCAACATGTTCTACAGGGTACTGCTCATGCCAAATACGGTAATAACCTTCCAGATAGAGGCACATCTAGTCATTTAGAAATGGGCGACAGAGGGTACATGCGTATGAATATTACAGTTCAGTTTTAAAAAAACGTTTGGTACCTAATCTTTCTCTCTTTCTAACGCAAAGCCAATGTCTCTGTTCTTCTTCTTTTCTCCTTACATCAATTGTGACAACGCAGTCTACATATCGGTAAGTTGGCATTTCCTATCCATCTGCATTTGACTTGAGGATGGAAGTGCGTGTACTAACAAGATTTGATTAATGAGTTTGCAGTGCTTGATTCCTTGGCCCGATAACCAACGCCCATATTTCTCGACCACGCCCGGTTTCTTTTTGGTTCTTTCGATTCAATCGCTGTCTTTCGCCTCGAGAACATCGGTCCTTTCGTCCCGATTCATCGCAAAAATCGTCTCACGATTGTTCATCCTGCTGTGCAGTTTGCATTCTTCCCTTCGTACTCAACCATCCGTTGTTCGACTCTTTTTTTCACAATGACTAAGGAAGTGACTTAACGTCCCCATGCTGTTCACTTCGACTAATCTCACCCCAGCTCTTAGCCCCGGACTCCTCGCGCCACCGGCGCTTCCGAGTCCTCCAATGCTGCTCCCACCGCTACATCTGACCCTGGTGGTCTCCATACTCCAATTGCCGGCCCATCTAGCTCTAGCACTAGCTCCACTGCAATGTCGTCACCCCTCTTTCCCGAGGTGAAGGCCCAGATGACTCTGGAGTTTGCCGTTCTGATTCCTCTGCCGGAATCGCAACCCCCATCTTCTGCGCTGGGCACTCCTGTGACCCAAACGCCTGCGTTACAAAAGGCGGCTGTTATGTGCCAGGCCCTTACCGAGGCCACCAAATCGACTACTCCTGGCACCGAGACCACGAGACCCGCCGCCAGCAGAAAGCGGCCATCGCCTGTCGATGACGATGACTCGGTGGAAAATGAACGGTCAGCAAAGAAAGCCCGCACTGATGGCTACTCTCCGTTGAGCGAAATCACTAGCCGCCCAACGCCCAAGTGTGCCCGCAGTGAATAGCCCCCTACCCAATAGAAGACATTCAAGCGGCGTTGTCTTACTCCTTCCGGCATTACCATGCAGTCCACTTCGGTCGCTCCGACCACATTGTCTCTACTGGGCCAGACTGGGCCAGTCATTTTTTCGTCGGCCGCGTCCATTGTGACCAAGTCGCCAGCCCCCACAGTCAGCGCTAGAGGCTCCATGAGCCCCAGCTCCCCGTTGACTGCCCCCAAACGGCCACGAACATCGGTGCCTGGAACCCTCTCTCCCTAGAGTTTAAATGGGGAAGAATTCATGGCTGCCTCTTTTTCTCCGGAGAGAACTGTTGTCAATGCCTCTTCGGTGTTGGCTCAAGGTGATCGTCCGGAGCCCTCATCGCTGCTTGTGATAACCCAAGATGACAAGTCGCGAGCTGGCCTACCTACTAGCCTGGCCTCCCCCAAACAGACCCCGCTACTGCCGCTTAAAAGGAAGGGTAGAAAACCACACCACGACGCAGCTCCTACAAAGGCATTGCCTGCGGACTCTAGCAAGGGTGACCAACGCTGGATTCGTGGCCGCTCGCTTCGCCAAAGAGTGCGCGTCAACTACACTATGTGGCTGGTACACGCTATTCACGATGCTCATAGCGCAGGGGATTGATCTGGTGGGTCCACTGTTGCTGGATCCAGCTTTGTTTGGGCTCGACCAACCTATTTATGATACTCGCTCTTCGCCACCACGAATAACCTAAATGAGCCAATTATTCTGTTGAATACTTTGCGGTTATTACTGCTAGTATTCTCCGTTGAAGGTTATAGCCCGTCAGTTATTGTTTATTCTGTGTAAAACTTCGAAAAACTGCGGTTAGAACGCGTTTATCCTGTCGGACAGACAACTTCTTTTTCCTGTACATTCCTTGGTGTCGCCTAGCATCATAATTAGCGGAGTCACAACGAGACTGGCATCATCTAGACTTCGTCATGTGTGTTGCAGCCCTTGATCCTTTGTTTTTCGTTTGTGTTTGCAGATTTCATCTTCTCTTTATCCTGTCGGATACTTGAGAAATCTGTTACGTTTGATTCCAATCTTCCCGGTCAGAACATGTGGTGTTGTTGATTTTGTTTTTTCATTTGCGTTGATGTTTTTTTTGTCCACACTGTTCAATACACAATATCGCCTTGTTGATACCTAATTTATCTAACCTTGACAACTTATAATCCTGAATACGTCGAAACATCTCGATTACCATACGAAGGTAGCAAGTGCGGCCACTCACATGAAGAGCTCTGCCGATACCGTGATTCCCAAGGAACTTCCCTTCCAGTCAAAGAAACGGGTGGTACCCATGGCACGACTATCCTTAGGACGACGTTGTGAAGGGTGCACAATACAACCGGTCCGTCCACATTCTGGCACAAAAAGGGACAGAATGGGACAAATTTGCTATTGCGCCAATGTAGCTGACGGTCCCAACATTATCATCGCATTTTTGGTGTAAACAAGCTTGAACGTCGTTTCAACAATGAAGAGTGTATATATTGATCTTAAATGGGATATCTCCCTGGAGTTTCCCTTCCTCAGAAATTTGGGGCCCAGCCCCTCGCATATCTGATAAAGGTGTCAGGGAATTTAAGACGCCATGTGTAATGGGGCCTTCGAAGCATGATCAATCAATCACATGAAGAGAGGTAAAATCTCGCTGCCAACAAGAAATGGTTAGGTGTAGAACAACGGCATGGGGGCGTCTCCAAGACCCTGACTACGTTACATACAAATCGGCAACGCTTGCTCTGAGTCGTCCATAGCCAGATCATTTACTTCCACATCCAACACAAGCTTCGTGTGTACCTTGATATCCATGCTCGGTTACGTGGGGATATGCTTCCGTTGTTCAAGATGGAACTCATTCGGTCTTGGACGTTCCTGTACATGGTGAGTTCGCAGCGCACTTTAGTTATACCATAGCAGAGTGCCTTCCAATGATGGATGGTATGGGCACGGTGAGGTTGATTTGCATGTGTCACTTGGATATCTCTTTCACTCTCAAAAGATTGAAGCTATTCGTACCTTCCAGAAAACGGTTCATGGAGGGTTGCGTGGTACACCGCGGGCCCGGAACGTATCTTGCTCTTTCGTAGGTTTGAAATATGATAGAATATAGTATAGAAGAAGCTTCAATCACCTCAACAAACCAGTGATGTTTCACCGGCCAAAGAGGCATAAATAGAATGAAGGGCGGCCGCCACTTTGGTCATTTACTTTAGCTCACCTGCATACATGTATGCGTTCTGCTATCACGGCCGAAGTTAAAGATGATGTAATAATATGTGGCGTCTCCCCTTTGGTAACTGCCCGGTCCCTTTTGGTTGCATACAATTATATTGGAAATGTTATTTGATGCAGTCGTGGATTCCCACTGCCTGCCTGTCCCAGACCCTCAAACAAGCAAACAACGTCACAGCCAGTAACGAAATGCCTTCTGCAAGTGTTATAGAAAGTGTTTGGATTCTTGAAGAGGCTGAGGTCTAAAACTAGGAAATAGCTTGGATTATTTGGAAACACCAACAGAGATGGCAGGAGCTTACGTGGAGATATTGGGGTATTTAGCTGACTGTTTTCCTCCGGTCCTTGTTTTGAACTCTTTTCATCCTTTTCATCTACACAACAAACTGACATCCATTGTTTGTAAGTAAAGTTGACAATGCCTGGCACCCTGATTGTGTTACTAACTGTTAATATTTAATCTCTAGACTACCAACGTTTTCACTATGTCCCGTCCCCAAAACTCTACCAACACCCCCACCGGCAACACCGGTAACTCTGGCAGCACCGAGCGGCCCCGAGTAAGTCTTGCAATTGTGGATTACAAATCAATAAACAACATTACTGACTCCATTGGTCTGAATCTAGGGTGGGACTCTTCCGGGCAAGCTATGCCCACGCTGTCTATCGCGCAACCGCGAGTCATGGGTTGCACCGGGGCGAATCTGCTCCAACTGCAAATATGACAACACCAAGTAAATCTTGGTTATCGTCGGCTTTGCATCGCTACTTTAGATTCCTCCAATTTTGGTCTTTCACGGGATGATTCTTTATTTGATGCCTTTATAGCGGTGGGAAACAATGTTCTTTTTTGTCTATATTGTGAAATGACGTGAACAACAGACGGGTTGACTTGAATGGTCATCCCATACCAGGTGTTTATTAAGTCGTGTTATGTAATTTGTTGTTGTCTGCACCGTCGGTCTAATATGCATGGGCGCGATGGACCCATCATCAGCCAAGTAATGTCGTCAGCGCGCGCTTACCGATGATTGTTTTTATTGTACACGACGGAGCCGTTTATCATCATTCGTTTGGTGGCAGCAACCGTACAACTATCCCGACCACAGCCTCGATTATTTCTAACATGATTGGAGTTTTTCACAGCTTCAATGTATACCGATTGTTGTGATGATTAGTCAAAGCCTTTCACGCCATGCACCCCCTCCGCGGGAACAACAGTTTCAGCAAAGACTATCGACTGATTCATAGGTGTATTGACTCATGTAAGGGTAGAGAGATCGCGATACATGCCGAACGTGCAGAAGCCATAGTAACAATGGCTTGACAACTTTTAACGGGTGGCATCCTAATTACTACGCCCAAAACCAATACATCCGTCCTGTCACACATCGTGACATATTCACGGTGATAACAACCCTAAGGGACCCTAGCACCCCGGCCAGAATTCTGGGACTAGACAACGCATGTTGATTATTGCTACTTGACATACCATACTAAGGATATCGCGCCAACAAGAAACAACAATTTGAAGAACTCAGGCTACCCGAGACATACACAATACCAATGGTATATAGTCTTAACCACTCCCCTCGTAATCTGAGGTCCGAGACACAGACAAATGACCGGTGATAGACCCAACCACTACCACAATGTGTGTCCACATACTCTCTTACCACTTTGTCAACCGTTGTTATCATATGCTCTCCAACCAACTATCTTGTCATGTCAGGGCGAAGGTGCTGTGGAGTCTACATATCCTGCACGCCTCAATCTCCCACGAGCTTTAAGCTCCTTGGGCATTATATTTGGTTATGGCGGGTCACAAAGGAGATGAACCCACGTTGAGGCTTCAAAATAGTAGGCATATGGTCTCCAGCTTTCTTATTAATAGATTAACCATCAGCATAACGTATACCTCACTCGCTGACATGAAACGCAGCCCGACCAACGCAATCGCCAACTGTACGGCTAAAGAGACCGTCACGTCCACGACCCATATGTATACTCTTTGTTCTAAGGCACTATCACATTCGTGTGTGTCAGGAATATACACAACAAATCTCGACAAATTTTTACCGGATAGACCATCAGTCAAATAGCTTCCCCGGCGCATTCAAGTACTGGCCAGTAACCAGGCAGCTCACCATATGCTTGATGCCACACGTAGTTACAGCAAGGGCATATAATAACATTAGAACAAACTCATATATCACTCATGATCTTTGATAATATTTCTCTTAGGGGAAAGACTTTTTATGCATGACTAGGCTATCACAAGGAGGTGGCACCAGCCATGAAAAACAATTGTGGGCAATCTACACTAGACATAGACTGCCAAAGACAACGAGGATGATTCATCTTGTGTTGTCATATTTACAATTGGAACAAATTCTGCCTGGCGCAACCCAGGACTCCCGGTTGCGCGATAGGCAGCGCGGGCAAAGCTTGCCGGGAAGGGTCCCACCCTAGGATGAGAGAAATGGAGTCAGTAATGTTGTTTGTTGATGTGGAATGCACAATTGCAAGACTCACCCGGGGCCGCTCGGTGCTGCCAGAATTGCCAGTGTTGCCGGTGGGGGTGTTGGTAGAGTTTTGGGGACGGGACATATTGGAAACGTTGGTAGTCTAGAGATTAAATATTAACAGTTAGTAACACAATCAGGGTGCTAGGCATTGTCAACTTTACTTACAAACAATGGATGTCGGGTTGTTGTGTAGATGAAAAGGATGAAAAGAGTTCAAAACAAGGACCGGAGGAAAACAGTCAGCTAAATACCCCAATCTCTCCACGTAAGCTCCTGCTATTTCTGTTGGTGTTTACAGATAATTCAAGCTATTTCCTAATTTTAGACCTCAACCTCTTCAGGAATCAAAGCACTTTCTATAACACTGGCGGAAGGCATTTCGTACCTGGCTGGGACGTTTTGTTTACTTGTTTGCGGGCTTAGGACTAACAAGCAGGGAAGTTGCTGACTACATCAGGTACTATTCTTGGTATAGCTGTACACATCCCAAAGGGTAGGTTGCAAAGGAGTCTGTAAAGTCGGCAGTGGAGTGTTTCGGGTGCTCCGGACGATCAAGGGCGGGGTACTCACATCACTCTACATAAACCGGTGTTCCGGATTTCTCGGTCTAACCTCTATACACAAAGTGTGTCTCTCGTTTGAGTTTTATTCTAGAAGGAAATATCTATACCGAAGAGAACTTACCAGCGCTATATTCCTTCTCCACACACCTGCCGCACGTAGACAACTACTCCGCGTGTATATCTCAGGTTCGATGGAATACAAAGTATTTTCTTGGGACGATTACCAGTATCTGGGTTCACAAAACATCTGTGATTTAATCTGCCATGTCGTCAAGCGTGGGACATAATCAGTGATCCTTCTACCTGCCAAAAGCTGATTACGCTAACGTGCTTGTCGTTTGGCGATCCCTATTCGGGGACGGACTGTGATGATACATGCACCTATGCGTGTTTCCTCCCGGTATCGGTAGCCTGTACTATCTGACGAGACTTAGAGTCGATTTGTATAAAGTCTTGGCCAGATGCAAACGTCCAAGGAAGATTAACCTTCCAAATGTTGAGGGAGCCAGGTGATTGATCGTCTTGCACAAAGATTGTTCTATGCCACCAAGTGAGCCTCATGACGTCATGATAATGCTGCTATTAAATACACTGGACCCTCCTCTTCGTCGTGTCGCTGGGTCGTGTCACCATCAAACTAGACTCCTTGATTCAACATGCCGTTCAATGCAGTCTCAACCCCCGAATGTCGGGGACAGTGTCAATGTCGTATGTGCACGTTGCCCTGGCACTGTGAGTTTATGGCACTAACCCTAGTGTGACGTAGACCCTACAGGTGACCGGTTGGACTTGATAACAAAAACGTTCATCAACTTTCGAATATCACGGAGCGGCCTGCAAGTCCACACATACCACAAACATAGGTACGGTTGTACACTAGTGAGTAATATGATGTAAATGAAGATTTTTTAAAAAAACTATCTATCCAAAATGTTCCACACAACGTGCCACCACCATGAACCGCCGTCTAAGGCTATTTTCAATGATCTATTAAGCCAAATGGGACACGGTGAATGCCTTGTGTGGAGGCCGGCTAAAAGTCACTAGGGATTGGGTGGGTACGTAGGATAATTTTCTGGTTGCGTCCTATCGATGTGAATTAGTTGTCTCGTTGTGGGATGCTCAACAGCTGAGGAAGATGTCGACCGTAACAGGTATCATTTCGTCATAGTGTAGTTTTCATGGCAGATTTTGGAGTATGTGAAAGATGTGGACATGTGTAATCGTTGACGCAAGCTGACAAAGCGTCGGTTGGTTTCCTGTCGAGGAACGGGATAGGTAAAGACCAAGGATATAGATTGCGGCAATTGGCTTGAAGAGCTGAAGGCGAAGTAGTCAAGTACCGTCTATAGATATACGTAGAGTATTGGACCCAGCATAGTATTTACGAGCGGAGTAACTATCTACAAAAGTCCTTGGCATTAGATTTAGTCAAAGTCCACTCGTATGGACTTGATTTGTATATGTATGTAGACTGCAGGCGCTACGAAAAGAATACTGGCGATATACCTCATATCTCAATTGATGAGACCGTAACTATATACTGCACTTAGACATAATCGGGCCAACCATAGACATGGTAGCCGATTAGATTTCATTATCCTTGATCAAATATTATGTGCGAGGCGCAAGCAGCGAGACCACGAGCTAAATGATTGCCACTGACGTTATACACAACCAATTCTTTGGATTGCGGGGTGATCTAGTCTGCTGTAACCACCAGCAGGTGTACCTACTGTTCGTCAAAGCCCGTAAATGTGTCATTCACATGATTCCATAACCCACATTTCTGACGTACCCTAGTCACCCCGGTACACCTGCAGGGAATGGTAGCTCGTAGGGCTGCTGTAACAAGTTCTACAGGGACTGCTCATGCCTAATATGGTAATAACGTTGTAGATAACGGTACATCTAGTCATTTGGTAAGGGGTGAAGGAAGGTACATGCGCATGAATATTCCAATTCAGTCAAAACAAGAGTTGTGGCCCAACATTCTAATATTGAAAATCAGTTGGTCTCCGCCCTGGTACCTAATCTTTCTGTCTCTAACGCAAAGTCATCGTCTCTCTTCTTCTTCTTTTCTTCTTCCATCAATTGTGTCATCGCAGTCTACATATCGGTAAGTTGGCATTTCCTATCCATCTGTATCTGACTTAGCAATAGTAGTGCGTGTACTAACGAGAGTTGATTGGTGGGTTTCCAGTGCTTGATTTCTTGACCCGGTAGCCAACACCGATATTTTTCAATCACGCCCGACTTCTTTTTTGTGCTTTCCATTCAATCGCTTTGTCTTTCACCTCAAAAGATTCGATCCCCTCGTCCCGATTCATCGTAACAAACATCTCACGATTGTTTATCTTGCCGTGCAGTTTGCATTTATCTCTTCATACTCGACCATCCGTTTATCTCTTCTTTACACAATGACTAGGTGAGTGATTTAACATTGACATGCTATTCACCCTGACTAATGTCACCCCAGTTCTTCTCCCCGGACTCCGCGTGCCACTGGCGCATCTGAATCCCCCAAGGCTGCTCCCTCCGATGAACGCGCCGAGAGCTGTGCGACCGCCATCGCTGCATCCAACCCCCACGGCCTTCATACACCAGCTGCTGGAACGTCTCGCTCTAGCACTAGCTCCAGTGCAATGTCATCTCCCCTCTTCCCCGAGGTGGAGGCCCAGATGACACTGGAGTTTGCCGTCCTGATTCCTCTTCCAGAATCACAGCCCCCATCTTCCGCGCTAGGTACTCCTATGACCCAAACGCCGGCGTTGCGAAAGCCAGCTATCACGTGGCCGGCCCCTAGTGAGGCTACAGAATCATCCACTTCTGGCACCGAGAACATGGCACCGGCCACCACAAAAAAGCGGTCATTGCCTGTTGATGAAGAAACCTCGGAGGATAACCAGCGGGCCGTGAAGACAGCCCGCACCGGCGAGTACCTCCCGTTGAGCGAAATCCATAGTCGCTCAACACTGAAGCGTGCTCGCAGCGAGGAGCCCCCTACTCAAGAAAAGACATTCAAGCGGCGCTGTCTTACTCCTCCCGGCATGGCCATGCAGTCTACTTCGGTCGCCCCGATCAGAATGTCTCTGCCGGGCCAGACTGAATCAGCAATCTTTCCGTCGGCCGCGTCCATTGTGGGCAAGCCACCGTCACCTACAATCAGCGCAAGAAGCTCAATGAGCCCAAGCGCTCCATTGACCGCTTCGAGGTGCGCCACGCCATCGGTGCGCGCGGTTCCCTCTCCGCATAGTTTGAGAGGGGAGAAGTGTGACGCTACCCGTTGTTCCCTGGAGCCAACCATCGTCACTCCCTCTCCGGTGCGGACCCAAGCTGTTTGCCCCGAGCCCTTGCCGCGTCTCGAGATGACCCACGAAGCCAAGCCGCGGGCTTCCCCATCTACAAGCCGGGTCTCCGTCCAACATGCGCTGATGCCGGCGCTTAAACGGAAGGGTAGAAAACTACTCCCAGACGCCGCGCCTAAGAAGGCAGTGCCCGCGGACTCCAGCAATGGCGACCAACGCTGGATCCGTGGACGCTCTCTTCGCCAAAGAGTGCGCGTCAACTACACCATGTAACTGACGCGCACCCTTTACGTTGCTTACCTCGAGGTCCAATGATCTAGAGGGTCCACTGTTGCTGGATCCAGCTCTATTTTGTCGTTACCAACCTCGTCATGATACTTGCTCTGCGCCACCATCGAAATCTCAAATGGCCCATTTATTCTGTTGCATACTTTGTGGTTGTTACTGCTAGGATCTTCTATTGAAGATCATGGCTCGTCAGTTATCGTTTATTCTGTGTAATACTTCGACAAACTGCCGTTAGAACGCGTTTACCCTGTCGGATAGACAACTTCTTTTTCATGTACATGTCTTGGCGCAGGCTGGTATCATCACTGGGGGGGGGGNGGTCATGATGGGGCAGTATCATCTGGTCTCTGTTGTATTTCTTCAAGCCTTTGATGCTTTTTTTCTTCTTTGTTTTGGCAGATTTCATCTTCTCTTTATCTTGTCAGATATTTGAGAGATCATTTGTGCCTCTGGATAATCTTGCCGAGTAGGAGATCTGTTGGTGGTTGTGTTTTTGGTTTTTCCTTATCTTTCGTGTTTTTATCTTTGTTCACATTGTTCAATAGCCTGCATAGTCCTGTTAATATTCACACTGCTTAACCTTAACCATATATCCTCCCCAATACATCAACAAGCGAGATGAAACATATAAAGACATCACGTGCGGCGACTCATGTGAAGAACTTGGCCGATATCGTGATACTCAAACACATCACCTTCAAGTTCAACAACAGGATTATACCCATGGTAACATCGTGGTCACGCCGATGTCATGAGGTTCATGAGATACAACGAATCTGCCTACAACCAGGAACACGAATGGACGGAAAGGGACAGATTTGCCAGCCGCCAATAAAGTAGGAAAGCCCAGGAGAGCCATCACAGTTCCAGCGTAAAGAAGCTCAAATTTAGTGTCAACAGTGAGCAATATTGCTGTTCGTTCGAACTGCAATGTGTTGGTGCTATCTGTCTTCCTCGACGGGTTGAGGTCATGAATCCTACCATATCTTATGAAGCTATAAAGCAATGCAAGGCGCACAGAGACTAGTTTATCACAACAAACATTGCAAAATCTCGGTCGCCTCTACCTAGGTTTCACTTGAGATGTGAGCCGCCAACCATATTCATGTTAGATACTCTATTTTACAGAAGCATATTATTGCCAATGGGGCTGACCCGAGGTTCGTCGGATACTCTATCAGTGCCCCCCTGCCCCATTATCAAAAGTTCAATCATCCTGTTCACTTCTATTCATTTCACGGGTACTTTGTCAGTTTCTTGTATCAGAGGTTGATGCTTGATTACTGTCACATGTTCGTGAGGGAGTTTCAATGGAAGATACGGTCTATGTTCGTGGAAACAAGTGGTATCAAGTGGCACTGTGTATCGCCCGGAGCTATTTTCTTTGGAGGTCTGCGTTCATAGCTGAATATACTTGTTTTTTATGTATAATAATTTGATACCGATGTACATTTACCATATATTCCAAGTGAATTTATATCTCCCTGTTGATCATTTGACGGAAGGACTTTTCGCAAGAGCACAGGCAATGCAACTATTCTCGAGAATTCTCTATGCCATCATAGAGTTCAGTGGACGGCGTCTCGCGGCAGCTGCGTCAGGTGAGGTATTCTCATCACTACAGATACGCATCTTCAATACTACGTACATATGTATGAGCAGCCGGATTTTTCTGTACAGGTAGAGAAAGAATCGGCATTACACTATAGAAAGTCCGTGTAAATCACGGGATACTGTTGCTCTTTGTTTCTTTTTCAGCCTTTTGGCCATCTTCATCTCTGGAGCACTTCCATTGCGAGAATCTTTCTCCAACTTTCGTCTCATTGACGTTGAAAAGGTGTGTAACACAGCATGTTGGGAACTATGCTTACTCTCTAGTGTGATGGCCTTTCGAGGTTAGCCGCGAACACCGTGTCTTTTGATTTACACGGTTTATGGGAACTGTGCAATGGCGGCTTAGGCCTGATCACGTTAACCCGAGTATCGGCGGTGATAGTTAGAATTGACGTGTGCATTGTAGGGCAACCTAGACAAAGTATTTCATCTCTCAATAGTCGAAAGCAGATGCCGACATGGCCATACACTGCAAACTCACGCTCGTTTATTTGGTAACACGGGCTTCTTCAAACTAGGCGGTCAAACTACCCGTCATATCCGTTCAAATCTATGCTGACTTCATGGCGCACCATACTGAAGGCAAGTTTTAATGGCGATACTCAAGTGCCAAAACACCCGTGTTGTTCAACGGTGACCAGTAGTATTTCCCGCCGTCTTCGAAAACGGCGTCAATCCAACCCGGTTCACAAACAGCTCGTGGCTAATATTCTATTTCCATTTTCTCTCATGCCAAAAGATGACGAATGTCGTAACAATTGTTGCCATATTTGCAGAGCTAGCAGGCATGCAACATGGTGAGCTGGTGACAATTGCACAGGCTCTTGATATTTAGGGTGGTGTAATGTCACCTACGCTCTCGACCAAACTCAATGACAACATCGCTTCTGTATTTTAGTTTGTCCCTTGACGTTTATGGGGGCCCACAACCAATTGAGACATGACGTGAGAATGATAATATATTCACTCACGCGGCCATGGACGGGCAAATAGACAGCCACCAACAATGCCGCTAGCAGAATACATGCATCCCTTCATATCAGAAACAAAGGAATTCCTGAAGCAACCGTGTCGGCAGAATTGGAAAACAACTTGAAATATTTGTAAACATCGGAAGAAATGACAAGAACTTGCTTGGTCATATTGGGGTATTGAGTTGACTGCTTTCCTTCAGTCCTTGTTTTGAAATCTCTTCATCCTTTTCATCTACCCAACAATCTGACATCCATCGTTTGCAAGTAAAAATAACAATGCTTAACACGATGAATGCGTTACTAACTATTAATATTTCATCTTCAGGTTACCAACGCTTTCAATATGTCTCGTCCTCAGAATTCTACCAACACCGGCAGCACCGATCGGCCCCGGGTGAGTCTTGCAATTGTGGATTTCACATCAACAAACAACATTACTGACTCCCTTTGTCTCATTCTAGGGTGGAACACTTCCGGGCAAGCTATGTCCGCGCTGCCTGTCGCGGAACCGTGAGTCTTGGGTTGCGCCGGGACGCATTTGTTCCAACTGCAAGTACGACAATACGAGGTAAATCCTCTATGCCGTCGGGGCTCTACGTTCGTAGTTGAACCCTCAAAATCTAGATTTGATGGCCATTGACTTGGAGCGCCGTTAGCATAGCCATCCAACACGCAATATTCTACCCTACCCATGTTATCAAGTTGTGTGAAAAGTATGCATACTCGTTCTAATACCTTTGGCATCACACATGCACAAGTAATGTTTTTCCCGACGGGTCATCAACCGCGTGACTACTGGGCAATTCACAAGTGTCTTAGCGTAGCTATTGAGAATATGATGTACTTCAAGAGCAAACACCGTCATTCGCCTTTCGCGAAGCTCCGTTGCCGAACTTAAAATGAAGCCACTTCATTCCCCTTACACCGCCTCCAATGGAGATTAACAGTCGACCTCGCTCATCCGTTGGCTGGTCTTGATGTCTTCGTTATAAATTCATCTAACGTACGCCATTATATAGAAGGCCTACCGGACTCGCATTTTGTCACCCAACCTACCACACTGATATACCTTCAAGTGTGAACCCTGACACTGATAACTAGCCCAGTCCGGCCCGGTGAGATAAGATAAGCAGGCTTACTAAGCCTGACTGTATAAAACTCTTCTCCCGTGCTAGACTGGTGGAAAAATTCTCCTCCTTTAATAAAAGTGTGTTCCTCTACAACTCCCTTTCCCACATACGTGATCATAACTATCTTACTGTCTTCATCAAGTCTTACCGTGACACATCTTAGTGCTGACGTTGGATAAACAGAATGGGCGGTCATGCTTTGCCGCCGGCTGAGAGAGCTGCGGCGCAGTGCGGAGACACAGTGCACGCCTCACTGGACACTGTTAGTGTCACTTCTAACCCTACACAACATAGACCCTACCGATCACCAAGTCGGGACACATTGAGCGTCACAACAACAGCCCCGGACTGTCGCCTGTTTGTTAAGCTGTACAAAGTCCAAGCCTCAGATATATGTTCTATGGACAGTGTAACTCGTAGCTAAGCAAAAAAAAAGGAAAACATACAACACCGGGTATTCGCACGTGGTCACCCACCGTACTACTAATCCAGCGCTCTGCGGCTTGACTATGGGGGAGCAGACGGGACCCCGTATTTTCCGCAGGCTATGGTCGTATGTGCAGGGAAGCACTGCTAACAGATACTATATATGGCTCATCTTTCTGGATCTCCGCGGAGCCGTCGTATCGATAAGTTATGCTACTGAGCGTAGATCCCTAGGCATTTTCCAAGGCGGGAGAGGCAATATGCACGTGAGATCGGTCTTCCTCTTGACACAGCACATCGGGTAGATTTCATATACAGTTTCTTAGTTGCTGAATTCTTCCCCGTGAACCTGCAGAGTTCATTCCATCCATATATATGAATCGCTTCGCTAGGGGACAAACTAGCCGTATAAACCAATGTTCTTTCTCCAGCATCGACACGATATAGGTCTCCGCGTGGCAAAGCTATAACCCTTTGCTCGTTCGCCGACAAGAGCCCGGGCGTTCCTCTTTCTCTTGTTCTTGATTGAGTAAAATGGCGGCTCTATAAGTAGCAGCACCCATTTTTCTTTGTCCGGGTATCTCATTCGGTGTCTATGACCGATGTTGCAGAAACAGTCTAGTCAGATTAAAGTGACGTCAACGATAGCAGCATTCCCATTTTTTCTTTAGGTTTTGTAGGGGTATGAAACCTGCACTGGTCTAAAGATCTCCGGGGCTGGTGATAGAGGTCATGTGATTCAACTTCCGGTAACTGTCGTATAGTTTCCGAGCTCGCACTTTGCTCTTTGGTGGTAAAACCGGGCGACGTAGGCTTCATAGTAGTCGGCGGGATATACTATCTTCATCAACTTATTCTACAAAAGCGGAATCGCTCCACAATTTGGCCATTATATCTGGGACTTACTTGAGTATCAAAGTATAGTTCCCTGCGTAGTGAAGCACTGGAGTCATACTTGGGGTGTAGGGCCATCAAACACAATTCAAGACTCGTGGGCAGTGTAATCAGGGTTCTTGACTCTCCGATAGAGTCCTCGTTAGATTTCTATTCGCCGATTCATTGCAAACCATTAAAAACACCCGACAACGAAGGTTGTTTCTAGTTGTTCAACGACCAAGCAGAAATATACCTTTCCAGGTTTCTCAAGACCGTCGGCCCGGTTATTGTTGAATGTGGTCGATCTACTTCCACAGTCTGGAGAGTGATCAGGGAACTGTCCGATAAGCTGACGGTCGTTGAAATCTCAGATGGGTATCTATCTGGGTCAGAAAGACATCATCGGGTATCATGAAAGAGGTGACAGGTTAAACTATATTCAAGCCCCAGGATCCGGACCCTCTGTCGAGGGATGCAGCCGGATCAGAGTGATTCGTGATGTACATTGAAGGAATAGTTGGTTAGCTAGACATACGTTATTAGGCCATAAGGGATACCTAAAGAAAGTTCCTATTTCATCTAACTATCGACATACCATTACCGTTGTCCCATACTCTGTTCTGGTAAACGCGCGGTCCTCAAAGATCCTTGACCTGTCGTATGTGTAGACGCGAGCAGTGGTGGCAGCTTGAGATGATATGTTTGTGATGCCTATGCATTCGTCGTAGATAGCAGATCACTTGAGGTCTTCGAGTCCGATGACATCTTTCACGGTTTTATACACATTGACTTAACCCATGTCTCTCTATTGATAACCATCTGTCAATTGGATATGGAGATGTGTAAGCACGTTGACGTCACGAGAGTGACCCGTGCGCAGCATCGTGGTTTCAGATTTGGGAGATTACGTTTCATGCGGTTGCCCGGCTAGTGTAATAGACGGGTGGTTAATATCTTAGGGATATAGTATCTCTCTCTCTNACCATCCCGTTAAAACTATCAATGTAGCCTACACTCATGTTGCCCCGCGAAGCTCAAGTCCTTGACCGTTGAGCAGCACTGAGATCCCCAAATGTCCACATCATCAATTCTTTAGACTTGTTCAGATGTATATAATATGCTAGTGGGGGAGCTGCTGTCTCCACCGCATGTACAGGTATGACATCATAAATACTATCGCGCCAATTACACCCGTGGCTACAGCCCTAAATACAACCACATTTTATGTGCGTCTTGTCCTAGTTTCCATGTAATACTGACAGATCTCTGTCGTTTAAGTCTACCATTACTCCTTTGATGTCATTAGTGGGGCCGGATGGATCATCCCATCAGGGGTCGCTCATCTACCGAGACGCTTCAGGGTTGACAACCCTATCAGGTGGATGTCCCCGCACCGCTAATTACCTTGATGTGAACACTTTAGTGTCAAGTAGCGCGAAAGCTTCCGAGTTAGCCTTGGACTTCCCCTTTAAAATGGTCTCACACATGAATACGAAATTCATAACGTTAATGATGTACTGTGAAACGGACTTCGAGAATCTGTAACTATAATTGATCGTAGATGAAAATCCGTACCTCATGCCAGGGACGCAAGGGACAATTTCGCTCACATAAAAGGCGGTCAAGAAGTACGACAATGCAACCCTTGTTTCATTAGGGTCTCCATCAGCTGTGGCCTCTTTGAACCGCGAATTAGTAACTAGGTCTCAAAGGGTTCTTTGCGATCTTGCGCTGAATGACCTCGATTAAAAGGCCATATTCGTTGCACTATTCTCTTCAGTTAGTTGTCGTTCGTGTGACTTATTGATCTCTATTGAGTTTTGATTTCTCAAATTTGGCGACCAGTATTAGCTGAGCAACCACGAGGCTCCTGTTTATTAGGTACGAATAATGGATCCATCACGATAGTGTGCACCTTGATGGCGTTTCAAGTTGCATCAACACAGTCACGACCATCAACAGTGTCCCCAGATGTCCGTATCCTGTGACAATAAACTTCCATAGATTGGCAGCTTTAGGGTCTCCAATGTTTCCCGCGGTGCAACGCATGACAACAATTGAACGCCATCCGAAACACAAAGTCTGCCCTTTTTGCATCCTCCAGCCCTTTCCGTCTACAACGACCAAACTCGATCTCCGACACAAACACCCCTCGAGATCGCTCTGACGTCAATGGGAAACTTATACTAACTGGTTACTCCAAATGCAGAAATCTAGAGAAAACACTTCGCTAAATATCGCAACCGTTGATTCTACCTTCTCCTTTGACACCTGTACATACACATCTATCGCAATTAGTGGCCAGCCCCTTCCCCACCCATAGCTACACTATCATCCTAGCCAACAATCAAGGCCTCTTCTGTACAGAACCTTCCAAAGTTGCGCACTGGCCTCTTTGCTCGTCCGTTGACTTCTGGCCCTGAGCCCCTCCGCAAGCCGACGACGCTTCCGTCATTTTCTACATCGAGCCGAAGACGTCGCTCTTGTCGCTACCGTCGCTGCTCCCGTTCCGGCCTAGTAACCGTTTTGTTCATATATACATGCCCTTCAAACGATCGTCCGTTTTCTCCCTCTTTTGACGATTCTCGCTAAAGATTCCCGTTCGGTCAATCTCATTGATTGGTCCCTAAAGCGTCGCTTTTTCTGGCCAACGAGCACTTCACTTTGACACTCCCCACTCTCTCTTCCTTCCCCCAGGAAAAAAAATCCCACAGTGGCCTGGACTCGAAAACAAGTCCCCCGTCAGCCTATTGTTGATTCCGTCGCCCGTCTGCCAGCTATCGAGCTATCCAGCTATTCGGGCTGATGAAGCGCTCAACAATAACCCTCAACCCCTCTATACCACCCCGCTTGAGATAATCCGGAGCCCGTCAGCGAATATAATACGAATAACACAACTCGACAACCCCCCTTTAGAATCCAGCCGTCATGGCTTTCTTCACGCGGAACCGAAAAGGCCGCGATGCGTTAAACAATCCCACCGCACAACTCAACGCCAATCCAAACGCCAACACGGACAACTTTGACACGGCGACAATCCGCTCCACCAGTTCACGGCACACACATCACCGCCGCGAGTCATCTACCGTTAGTCTTGGTGTCAACGAGGCAGCTGAGCTCGGAGCTAGTGCCGGTGTTCTCACGTCACTCCCTGGGGTGAGCTATCCCGATGGTCAGCAAACTTCCAACGGCCGGCGTCCGTCCATGGCCGAGTACTCAGAACGTCCGGGTGGCCCACCAAGCCCGCTACCACATCACTTAGCCGCTGCCGGTGGCGACTATCACCAATATCCCACGTTTGATCCACCACCGCCTATGAATTACGGTAATCGACCGCCGAGTAGCCGTAGCCAAGCCCAGGGCCAACAAGGTTATTCTGACTCCCGACAAATGCAGCAACCACCGACAGTTGCGCAAAACGGCATTACGATGGCAACGACTGGTCGCGCCGCACAGCTTCAACAATGGGGACCGCCAGCCGCCGCTCACGGAGCCCATGGAGCCAGAGCTAGTCATGCTTCGGTCAATAGTGTCGCCAGTTCCTCTACTGTCAACAGTCAACTCAGCCCGCGCATGGCCGATTCTCACAACAATTCTCTCCGGCCGTCAGACCAAGGTAGTATCTACTCGTCGGCCCTCTCAGCCGATTCTAGTAACATGCGTAGCTCACGTGGTGGACCACCAACGCCTTCTAGTCAGAGCTCTTATTATCCACCAAGCCGACAATCGAATCGATCCATGGTTGTGTCCGTCGCATCGTCTATTGGCCCACCCGGTACCAGCAGTGGTAGTCAATTACCCCCCGGTCCCGAAGGCTTCCAGTTCAACAAGCCAGACGACGAAAACGTCATCAACGAAATGTTTGTTCAGCTTATGCAGAAGCGCGGTTGGCACAATTTGCCTGAGCAAGCTAGGCGCCAAATGATGGCGTACCCTGCGCCGAAAAAGTGGATGTTGCTTCACCAAGATGCTCTTGCGGAGCACCAGGCCAAGCAGCGCCAACGTTTGACGGCCCGGCCCGGCCAATATACGGCTGCGCCCGATGTCACGACTTATTCGGAGGAAGAAGGTGCGCCTGAGTGGTATGTGCGGCGTATCATGGAGGACAAGTTGGACGCCAAGTTTTTGGGAAGTCTGGAGGTCAACCTTCGTACACAGCAGATTGGGTGGGTACAACGGTTTATCGACACACAGGGTCAGATTGCCCTTACGACACTTCTTCTCAAAATTAACCGCAAGACGCTGCAGCCCGGTTCAAATGCTGCGGCGGCGTACGATCAAGGCCGCGACAAGAACGAGAAGAACCTTGAGCGCGAATATGATATTATCAAGTGTATCAAGGCTCTCATGAACAACCGGCTCGGTGCCGACGACGCCCTCTCGCACCCGCAAGTTATTGTTGCGCTTGCTACATGTTTGACATCTACCCGTATTTCAACACGCCGGCTCGTGTCCGAGGTACTTACTTTCTTGTGTCACTGGGGTGATGGTGGTGGCCATATCAAGGTTATTCAGGCTCTTGATGCTGTCAAGACGCAGTCTGGAGAGAATGGTCGTTTCGATGCTTGGATGCGGCTGGCCGAAGTCAGCATTGATGGCCGTGGAAAGATGGGTAGTTTGGTTGGAGCTTCTGAGGAGATGCGGTCTGGTGGTGTTGGTATGGAGTCGTTGTTGATGGAATATGCGGTGGCTACACTCATGCTCGTCAATATGTTAGTTGATGCGCCGGCGGATGACCTGCAGCTTCGTATTCACATCCGCGCGCAGTTTACGGCTACAGGTATCAAGCGGATCCTCACCAAGATGGAATCGTTTCAGTATGAGCCAATCGACAAGCAAATTGAGCGGTTCCGTGCCAATGAGGCGATTGATTATGAGGATATGCTCGATCGTGAACACTCGGCTTCGATGAAGGAGAGCATGGAGGCGGATATCAAGGACCTCAACGACCCTGTACAAATCACCGAAGCCATTCAGCAACGTCTCGCTGGTTCCAAGACACAGGACTACTTTGTGTCAGCCATGCAACATCTCTTGTTGCTACCTCAGACTGATACGGAAGAGCGGTTGCGGTTGTTCCAACTGGTGGACTCGATGTTGAGTTACGTTGCCATGGACCGGCGGTTGCCCGATATGGACCTGAAGCAGAGTCTCAACTTTACCGTGCAGGCTCTCCTCGACAAACTGCACACCGACTCAGAGGCTCGCCAGGCGCTTGATGAGGCACTTGAGGCTCGCCAAATTGCCGACGCTGCTATGGCCGAGCGCGATGAAGCGCGGGCTCAGATGGCTCTTGGTGCGGATGGTCTTGTTGCCAAGTTGCAGATGCAGTTAGATGAACAAGCACGTTTCATTGAGGCGCAAAAGCGGCAGGCTTCTAATCTCAAGTCAGAACTCGACAGCTCTCAACAGGCTCGGGCAAAGGAAGCACAGCGGTATGAACTGGAGAGTCGTGAGTTGTATCTGATGTTGCGTGATGCGCAAGATGTGGCTGCTTCCAATGCGGCCAAGGGTCTTACGCCGAATGCTGCTGCTGAGGCTACGATTGGAGGGAAGAAGATGGTTGAGCAAGATCCTGCGGCTATGCAGGGTATTTTGGACCGCAAGAGGCTTCTGGAGCGGTTGCAAACGCAGATTGAACGGCAGAAGACTCTCTTCAAGCTGGAAGGTCGGTCATGGGGTGAGGCGAACGTGGTTGATGATAAGCTCCGGACTCTGCGTAACGCCATGGATGGTATTGGCACTCCTGAAACCGATATGATGCTCACTCCCGACACCAACAGTGTTCTTGGTCCTCGTCCCAGCAGACGTGGCCGCAATGCTAACAAGCCGAAGCACAAGGCTCGCCCGAAGACTCGCGAGGGCTCATTTATGGATGACGACGACGAAGATGAGGACGATGACTATATCAGCGAGGAGGGTGGAGATGTGGTTTACGAAAAGCCTCGCATTGTGGAGATGCGTCGCCCTGTGTTGGACGCCAAGTCTCAGGCCAACCAAGCCAACGTCATGAAGGAAATGGCGGGTATGTGGAAGAAGGGAACGGGAGCCGAAAGCGACTCGGAGAGTGGTCCTGCTACTGGTTCTCATCACGCCAGTCTCGACAGCACTGGCACGCCAATTACCATGGTTTCAGACTCCGATGCCCCCAAGATCCAGGTTACCTCTGCCGATGTTACAACTCCTACTCCCGGGGCTGCTGTTCCTGCCGCTGGAGGTCCGCCTCCCCCACCACCACCACCGCCTCCCCCAATGCCTTCTGGTATTCCTGGTCTGGGTGCTGCTCC
>JSUI01006441.1:0-68149 GCA_000833645.1 Huntiella omanensis
GAGTGGCGGTGACGGAGCCAGTAGCGGTGGGGGCAAAGCCAGTAGAGGCGGCGGTACCAGTGGCGAAGCCGGTGCTGGGATGTGTTAGTTTTGTTTGAACTGGGTGGATGGTTTCCATCGACGATGACGACAGAGAGACAGAGAGGAAACTTACCCGGTGGTAGCGGTAGCCAGAGCGGCAAGAGAGAGGATAGCAAAAGAACGCATGTTTGTGATGATGTGTCAAGTGAAAAAAAAAAAAGTGAATTGAGAAAAATCGAGCTGGATAGCTTAGATTTGATAGTTGTTGAAGAAGGAAAATTTACGGGCACTCAAACGGATGGTCACTTCATCTTTATATCCAGGGCTCGGTCCTAGTCACTTCCCTTTCCCGGATTTTCACGCGGGGGTGGGCGTGTCCAAGTGACCCACAAATGGCTACATGCACGCCCTAGTGGTGTGTTGGGTTGGTCTGGTTGTTTCCGGAGAGGAAGGAACTTGCGGTGGAAAAGAACATGTGCATAGAGATGTATGGCTATGGTGGAAGGTGCTGGTGTTAAGTGATTGGCGGGTTCATTCCCTTGTGGTCACTATAGTTCTTGAGACTTCCCGTCCGACATCCCTAGATTATTCCGCTGTCGTGGTATATTACTTTGGTCGTGATGAAAGGGTGTTTGTCTAGATAGCTGGGTACAGACAGACGCCCTAAGCCGCACTCGGTATGTATCCCTCACTTAGCTCTCGTGTTCTGAAAATAACACTTTCAAAGAACATCTTCTCGTCTGTTTCCGGCTCGCCGATAGCTAGCTGTCTGTGAACTGGGGAATAGCCCGTTCTACCACGTTCCATCGCCCACATACAAAAAAGGTTAGAACGGACCTCTGTCACCATATCTATTTCCCATTGCGTAGCAAGACGTGCGTATCCCATGTCCACGACATAAAGAGCCGCAAAAGTCCCGTGTTAGTTAAGTGTCGCCAGAACAATCAGTAAGTTAGNATTTGATAGTTGATTGATGGGATGAATTGAAGAAGGAAAATTTACGGGCACTCAAACGGATGGTCACTTCATCTTTATATCCAGGGCTCGGTCCTAGTCACTTCCCTTTCCCGGGTTTTCACGCGGGGGTGGGCGTCCAAGTGACCCACAAATGGCTACATGCACGCCCTAGTGGTGTGTTGGGTTCGTCTGGTTGTTTCCGGAGAGGAAGGAACTTGCGGTGGAAAAGAACATGTGCATAGAGATGTATGGCTATGATGGAAGGTGCTGGTGTTGAATGATTGGTGAGTTCATTCCCTTGTGGTCACTATAGTTCTCGAGACTTCCCGTCCGACATCCCTAGATTATTCCGCTGCAGTGGTATATTACTTTGGTCGTGATGAAAGGGTGTTTGTCTAGATAGCTGGGTATAGACAGACGCCCTAAGCCGCACTCGGTATGTATCCCTCACTTAGCTCTCGTGTTCTGAAAATAACACCTTCAAAGAACATCTTCTCGTCTGTTTCCGGCTCGCCGCCAGCTGTCTGTGAACTGGGGAATAGCCCGTTCTACCACGTTCCATCACCCACATACAAAAAAGGTTAGAACGGACCTCTGTCACCATATCTATTTCCCATTGCGTAGCAAGACGTGCGTATCCCATGTCCACGACATAAAGAGCCGCAAAAGTCCCGTGTTAGTTAAGTGTCGCCAGAACAATCAGTAAGTTAGTCGTCTACACGCCCCGTCTCAGTACAACCAGCTAGTCCTTTCTACAATGTTCGCAAGACACTATATCTACGAATCACCACACCTGAGATATGTATCGCACAGCATCCATATCAACCCAGCCCAAAAGTGGATTACCGAGGATCGTGCGTCTGTCCAAATGCCATTTCTAGCCCAGGGGGGACCCCCGTAGGTCCACCAGCCCGCAGAGCCGTGAGCGAACCCGCCAATCAATGCCCTGTAAAATCTGCATAAGCATCTGCAAGTTCATCAAGAATCTATCAAGTGAGAATTCTGCAGTGCCTTTGGGAATGGGGCTTTGTAGAAGCTGGTGACCATGTGTATACATATGTACATACATGCAATTGTAAAAAAAGATGAAAGGTCACCAAGTCCGCCAGTGCATTGAAAATCTCCAGGCTGCCATCCCACTACATCGCCACTGCCCCCGCCAAAGCCACATTCGTCCACCTTACCACGTAGTCAGCCAAACAAGCAAGTACAGACATACACACACTTCCACAACACCTTCCTCGAATCCATTATGCCCCACAACCTCCTGTAACAAATTTTCCCATGTCACTTCTTGCCCGATTAACCGTAATCCTATGACATATTCCTGCTGCATGACCACGGAGTACCGATCCAAAAAGCAAGCCTAACCATAACCAACCAACTAACCCAATCGAGTATCTCCCGGTACAACTTCTAAGAAAAGAAACAGAACTCACCACAGCACCAGCTGCCTACTCTAAGCCTCCCTCTTCACCCGGTGAATAACACCTTAATAACCCCGCTATTCAACCAGCCATCTTACATAATCATCACATGCTTGTCACTAGCAAGGTGATCCGGAAACGTCATAGTTCGTTTCTCAAGAACCCTGTCATCTTGACATCATGCGACCAGGATATCTGTGTGTGTGCGTGCGTGCACTGATAGAAACCGTGCATAAGGTTTTATGGACTGGCCCCTCTAGTCAAGGGATATCATAGACTCTAGGGAGTAGTTCATCGATGTAATAAACTTTAGAATGTATGTAGACGATCCATTCTTACAATCGTAAAAGGGAACGCAGTTATGTCACCTTGTTGCGAACAACCAGCTGACTGACTGAATACGAGGGAATTTGCTCGTTTTGAGAAATCGTCACCAACATGGACTCATACGTCGTCACATCTCATCCTCTCTTCTCACTCTCAAGTGTACACCGTTCGCCCGTTATCCATCCAGACAAAAACTTCCTTATCTCCCAACCACCCATCATCTTCAGGTCTCTTCACCGTGCCCCTCCATTCAATTTCCCCGCTATCCGTGTCTTTCTTGTAGTTGTTGTACTATTTCGCCGTTTCCTCCCTCCATTGCACTAGTTTCATACTGCGTCTATGTACTTTTCAATGCCACTATTCGCACACCTCCGAATTCTCACCACATAACCTCTTCTTCCGCCTTCAACATCATCACAGCTCGCTTAGCTCAGTTGGTTAGAGCGTCGTACTAATATTCAACCCGAATATCAAGTAATGCGAAGGTCGCCAGTTCGACCCTGGTAGTGAGCAACAACCTACAACACCTTCAAGCTCTTCTTTTTGCACTTTGAGTGGCAACACTTTCTTGTTTCCCGTGGTTGAGGAGGGGTGAGATCTGCACCTTGACAAAGACATTGGTCGCCCCGGTGGCCCACCCATGTATCTTTTTATCGTATACAGACAACGGAAATATAACCGGTCGGTACATGTCACCATCCCATCATCCTAAACCCATATTGTCCACCAATGTTACATATACACGTCACAATTCTCGTATTACCCCATCTGTTAAAACACCGAAAGAAAATCTATTGATACTGAAAATTCACTGTCCCTTCCCAAAGAAACGGGACTCTCCGTCAAAACCATTGGCAAAAGCCAATATATTACCCAAAATCCCTCCAATTATATAAATGCAAGTCTTTTTCTTCGTAACGAAGAAACGTTTGTATGAGATGGACATCATACTAGAGTCCATCCAGATGCAATGTGTCGGCCGTTTCTGTAAATCATGTCGTAAGAGGTCGCCTTAATCGTCGAGTACTACATATCCCTGAGAATTATAGTAGTAGCCTTTGCTTTTCGGCTGACCTCCATAAGGTAAACTTAAATCATTGTTTGTTTGCGGTCCATTAGGATCCTGGTCGTCGGGGCGCGCATCATTTCTATAAACAAAAAACATTAGTATGGTACTCAAATCAAGGGATGTGAACCGTAAAACTTACCTTGCAGCTGCATCCCGCTGTTGTTCGCGGGCCCTTTGACGGGCCTGCTCCTCCCGAATGCGTGTATTGAGACTGCTAATCCGCCGATCCGAAGCCTTTCTAGGGTCTCCAGATGTTTTGGGCGGCAGTTTGGATTCATGTAACAAGATGGGTTCCGTCATAACGGGACCCGCTCTTGGAAGCGGCGGACCGTCCAAAGGGAGATTCGTCGGAGGCGTCACTCGCTGTGGCATATACGCATGCACTGGTCTCGGAGGTTCAATACGGTTAGCAACAAACGTAGTCGGGGGGTGAGACTGGTACTGGTCGCGCCAGGCACCATTGTCGTGTTGTCCCGGCTGAGGAGGAACCAGGTGGTATGAGTCAACATATCCAGCTGGCTCTCGAGCATGCACTGGCGGTCCAGGGAAAGACCGAGAGTGAGGATAAACCAACTCATGGTCAACATAGTAATGTGGCTGTGCCCGGTGTACTTGGGCCGGAAACGGCGAGTAGACTGGTTCGTAGTAAACTGGTCTAGGCGCTGGCCGTTGTGGCGATAATTCATACTCGCGAAGAGCACGCATAGGGCGTCTTTGCCGGCGATAGTACGGATCGCCTTCCGGTGTCAAGCGACTAGCTGGACGGACCGCATGGGCCACCTCTCTAGGGTGATACACGGGACGACCGCCAGTAGGGTAATGGTTATACCGGGCGCGCTTGCGAGGGCTGTTATCCGCCGAACTCGCCAATGGCGACTCGAGAGAATTTTCGTTGTACGGAGCACAATCGTAAGATGGTTCACGAGCACGTTTCCCCTCAGCATTGATACCAGGGCGTCTCGGTGACACTGCCCTAACAAAGATTGCTTTTTGGTCAGGTGGTACTTCAATAGATTGCACCAAGAGATCGTTAACCTTGGGAATTGGCTTCCCCTGCCCCTCTGCGTTGGCACTATTGTCAGAAGAGCCCCGGATGCGACGACCCGTAGATGTAAAAGTAGGTGCCTCTGCCAAGATATGAGCTTTGGGCTTTTGGGGTTGAGGGTGTGCAATGACAGTAGTAGGACGAGAAGACGACGGTGACGTTCTTGTGGCAACGCCGGGTAAAGCCCTTGCGTTACCTGGCATTTCGCGTAATTCGCCAACTGTCTCAGGATATACAACAGATATCACCTTGGGCTGAGAGATCATCGGGGCACCATGATCAATCCCGTTGTTAACGTTGGACTGGATAACATGGGACCGAATATCATTGTAGTACGCTCTGCGTTTCTTATCCCGCCAGTGTACACCATCAGATATCTCAACCTGGTAACGTCGTGGTCCTGTCGAAGGCACACAAATTGGCGACGTCAATAATGGACGTCTCCGGACTCTAGGTGATTGTTGCACTACAGGCCCGTCAATCTGTTGGGGAGGGCGTACGGGCGAAGACGAGACGATGATTGCGTCGTTAGAGGTGGCTTGCCGCGTCTCAGTCTTGGACTTCTGGCCGTCGAGGTTTTTCTCTGGGTCGTAATCAGAATCGTCAGAGCAGCTCTGGCTGTCCTCATCGTCCTCTTCGTCCTCTTCCTCACCGCCACTATCATCCTCGTCGTCCGAAATAATAACAACCTCGCGAAGAATCTCGTCGAGGTCATCCCGTCCATTTTCTTCGTCGCCACGCCACCGGATCACGTACTCTAAACAGGTAAGCTCGACTGCTTTCCGTGCAATAGCCCAGGAAGCCTCTTTGAGTAGCTCATCGTAGCGCGTATGGTTATGACGAATGTGTGCCAACACGGCCAATTGAACTCGCCGAGAAAGAGGTAGGCCGGGCTGTGTTCCGACTGTAGGTTCGCCCTTGAAAGTAGCACCCAGACGAAAGGCCCGGTCAATAATTTCTTGTCGGTCAGTGTTTGGAATCCGAGGAAAGAGATCTCTCAAGGCAGAGTCCGCTTGTCTGTTGATCTCCTCTTGGGATGTGGGTAGTTCATCGACTTTGAGGTTGCCGACAATCCCAAGCTGCTTTTTAGCTGCTTCGAGAATATATTCGCGAACATAGTAACCACTACGATTAACCTGTGCCGAAAGCTCGTTGGTGTATCGTTTGTCCTTGCTACGAGTTAGCCGGGGTGCCCGTGGACGTCCAGTCTTATCAATACGGGGACTTACCAAAACCACAAAGATCATTGCACCTTTATCGCGAGACATCTCCTTGCATAGGTTGGTAAGGTCTGGATACCCAATAGGTAGAAACCCAAAACCCGGGGGCGGGGTAGCATCGTATGTAGACTATAAAATGTTAGCACTAACTCGAATCCAAAATTCCAACAGCAACTTACCTGAAATTCAAGTTTCTTGTCTCTTCTATCTTCGTTTTCGACGATCTCTATGTATGACTTGTGCTTCAGTTGAGGGATAGCCTTTTTGGCCTTCAGATGACCGGCTTGGGCTTCATTTCGAATCTTGTGTTTCCGTTTAGTTCCAATGCGGCCAACCCGTTTCGTAGCGCGGTGCCGTGATTTATCTACTGGTCGTATAAACGGAGGCATTGCGGCTCTGTTTTTGTTGTTGCAAGCCTGCATGTATCTCGAGGGGAGTGGTCAAGTAAGGCAAAGTAAATGGTTGGACCAAGAGAAAAGTTTGTTTCTGGTCTCAAAGCACGTGTGAAACAATAATCCGAGAGCAGATCCGAACCTTTCAGATGGTCGAAACGGATAATAAATCTGTAGTAATGGTGGGTTAGAAAAGGGACGCAACTTTGACGGCAAAGTCTGTCATCCAATCGTCGATTATGCGTAATCCATCCACGAGAAAAGGAGAGTCTAGACTGGTGGCGGCGCCAGCCAAATGGCAAACGGCCATAGAGCCAACCCGAGCTGAAGTGTCAAGCAAGCAGGGTCGTTCTTGGGCAAGTATATATGATGTGTTGCAGTAGTACGAAAATCCAATGGCACGAGTGGAGTTGTAGATCCAGGTATGACGCCAACCGTTAGGCGCGGTGATCCAGGGACAAGTCGGACGGGTTGTAAGTGGCAGCTGCCGCTGCATAAGATACAATCTGTTATAGGTCACCCCACCCCGTTCCCCAGGTCAAAGAGAAATACAAATCCGGGTGCCGCTGTCTCGGGAGAGTAGGCGGCGGCCTAAAGGAGACGAGGAACCACGAATTTTTTAGGAAAGATATGTCAAGCGAGCCTTTTGGAGGACAGGCACTTGGAAATGGCGGAGTTGGGTAACAGAGACGGCTCCCACGTCAGAGACAACGATGCAGCCCGGTGGGTTTAACATGAAGGAAAATCTTCGCACAGAGCCTGGGGTGTTGCAGACGCTGGGACGCAACTTTCCCGTTGGGTAGCTCGGTTCTGCAGTTGGATTGATGTTGAGAATACGTAATGCTTCGAGCGCATGCAATAGTCCCGTGTAAGGAAAGCTGCGAAAAGCGGATTGTGCGTGTAACAAGAGGCCAAGTCGACCTACACGAAGAATCCATGTATTGAAATTGGACCAATCAGTACCTCTGAGAACAACTTGTTCGTCCTGAGGGATCACGACCTAACCTAAACACGCCTTTATCCAATAATGACAGCCCAAGAGGAATATGCGGCATATGCCAGCGAATGCCCAAGCTGTCAGAAAGTAAGGTGCTGGTATCTAGAACGCGGGTAAAACAATGAGGCCACAACGGATCCCACGGTAGCCGAATGACAAGCTGCACAACACGGGACTAGCTTGTGCCGGGAGGCAATAGGTAAATCCCCAAAGTGCGTTTTTATCACAAGATTCAAGTGGATGGACTTGGAGAGTAGGAGACTGGTCAACCGGCATTCTGCTTCTCGACGCATTGGCTCTAGGGCTAGTCAGAGGGCAGATGGTTCGGACGACTCGACTCGGACAACAATTCCTGCAGCTAAGGCAAAGACTGCACTAGTCCGCAGGTGGAAAGTAACAGGCCAACGCTGGCCAATGTTTCTGTCTCCAAACCAGCTGTTTGGTCGACTCCGTGAACAAGGTCAGATCAAGGAACGTCAAGCTGGTCCAACACGTTTTGTAAACATGCTAACAATGTGGACAATCCTCAAGGAAGTAACTTGGGCTCAATCACGCATTCTACTGGCGTAGAAATGCGAGGCAATATCCACTTGGCCCGGAAATCAAGATGCATACAAAGTAGCAATGGCGTCAAACAACGCATAGGCGAGCGACAGGAAGTCGACAAGGCTCCATAAGAATTGGGACAACAGCAAGGGTGGCTGCAGCTGACCTGCAGCAACAATGAAAAGGCAAAAAAGGGAAGCCAGGGCTAGGCCCGCGACCGGTCGGTGTGACAGGCCGCCGTGGCATGGAAGACGGGTATGGATGTCGCCGCCGTGTGGAAAAGACGTCCCAGATCGAGGTATCAAGTGCAAGCCAAGATGGTAAATGGCGAGACAACATATGAAGAATGGCGGTGACGATAAAATGCCATAGTTAAAATTGAAACTTACCGATTAGTGATTTTTGTAGGATGTATGGTGTATTTAGGTGAATGCGTGTGTGCAAGATATACAATATGCGCGATATGACGCGACTTTATGCAACAGAGAGAAGGTAGTGAGCAATACTCGACGCTTTCTAGGTTGTATTCTTCAACGCAGACCAGCTGGTCAAAATCTCGCGGCTACAAAAGCGGTACTTCACTGTCTATATCAGCAGGCTATCACAAGAGTCACTTGGCGATGGAAGCAGATGATTCTGTCTTGTAGAATTACAAAGCCAACAATCGTCAATCAGCAATCAAGCGAAGAGTCTTCTTTGACCGACGCAAAATAATGATTAGTTGATTGGGCGCAAAATACCATGAACAGAGCAGAGGGAAAAAAAAAAAGAAAAGAAAGAAAAACAGCCGCTATGAACAGAAAAAATAAACAGGCCTTTTTATGTAGAGACAAACGTACCTTAGCGGTCAGTGGCAGGACAATGGCCACTAACTAAAAAAAAGTGGAATAAGTGGCCAGCATCAATTGTAAAAAAATAAGCGGCCGTCCAGATATCCCAAGAGAATTCGTGTCGGTTCTAGAATCGGTAAGAAATCAACGGTCTAGAAAAGTCCGAATGAATAAAAACAGAATCAGGACCAGGACACATGGAGGCAGAAGAAAGTATGCAGGCAATTCTGCCTCTTGTCTGACGAATCGTGGGAGTCTTTTCTCTCTCTCTTTTTCCCATGCAAGCAACGTGAGTGAGCCTTGTAGTGCAGGTACATACGTATTTGATAGGATTCATCAATCAAGGCGGCCAAGATTTGCACTTTACTGCAATTATTGTAAGAATGCAGTCTCACAGAACAGCATGGGTGGGTTCCGTTCCGTTGATTGACCGATAAGGGTTATATTGACGGGCCATAAGCGGGGCCGTTCCGGGATATTGAATGCGGGTGTGTTGAATATGTGTTGTGAGGGATTGTCTTGGACAACGACGGATATTTTTATGATTGCGAAGTATGTTCCACTGTTAGGTTCTTTTTGTGGGCAGACTGAGCAATAAGCACGTTGCTTTTCTTAAATCGAACCGACAGAGGACACGCAGCGTCTTTGTTATATTGTAATGCGTCGTTTATGTTGAGACGGGTAGATTGAGTGTGAGTGGAGTTTGACTCGGGCGCAAGTAGCCAAAGAGGCAATTGAGAAGTGATGACGCGCAGTATATTAGGCCGAATCGAGGCAATTGAAAGATGAGAATGGAAGCTGGTTAAGAAAATGGCCGTAGTGCCATGTAATACTGTTATTCCGGCTTGATACTTCCATCCAACATCAAGTTACAGTCAGCCCATGGGACGGGATGGAGGGAGGGGAGAGAACCGTGGCAGTCATAATATATGTATAGAAATGGTGCAATGACATTCGTCGAGAATCTTTCTAGACCACCTAAAACCCGAATCTATTCCATCACTTTCCAGGCCTCAATCCCACCCATATTCCCTCCGGGAAGCTGCCTCTCCACTGAAAAAAAAAATCAATCCAGCGCGTGAACAAACATCCCGTCAATGTTACAACGACGCCATCCTTATCATGCGCCCGCCATGTTCTCAATAAATTCCCATGAATTCCTTATTGTATGTTCGTTTCTAGATGTACCATTGAAGCCGAATATAGACTTATACATGTATACTATAGATTTCCATTAACAAACACCCGTTCAAAGGACGCCTGAACCACTGAAAGAATCACCACTACCGCCGCCTCCGACGCCACCACCACCGAACAAATAAAAGAGACCCCCACATCGATGACGCCTACGGGATACACCAAACCCACGCTGCATCTTCATGCAACCGCTCAGAACGTCCTATGAATACGCAAAGCCCATTGGGCCCGTCCAATCACGCTCTTTTTCCTATTTAGGCTCGCCGCTGATGGTCTCGAGCATTCCCATAACCAGAAATCACTACATACATAGACAGGGCTAATCTATTACTGCAAGTAAAGAGAAAGCAGGCGCTGCAAGGAGATAATCTCATGGGGTCGAGATTGTGCATGGCCCAGACATTCGTGCTTAAGCGAGCGTCAAATGATCTCCAGATGACTCTTTCTTATGTTGTATTCGTCGAGTGATATTCCTAAATCTTGAAAAGACTGACAGGACTGTAGCATGAGAGCTTCGTATATCCATAAGTGTGTGTAGTTGAAACCTAATCCACGTAACCCGCCAGTTTAATAGGGTTAACACATGCTAGGGTTTCATATAGACCAAATCATCATGACCTTGACAAAACCTGAACCAAAGTTTAAACTTCTCTCTTCATCCCATCTTTTTCAATTAAATTTCACAGCCCCAGGAACCCGTCAACTGACTATGTACATTCCCCACTCTAATCATGCAGCTCACTCAGCTACATAGCCTCGATCCATGTCGCCCTGTTCTTTGATCCAAGAACCTATGTATGTATGTACATACATAGACACCTTCTCGTCGAATCCACATGGAAGCCAGCTGCATATGCACAGTGATGTATTGAGTGATACCCACCAATAGCACCATCTAGCGGTAAAGCATTGGGCAGTCAAACGAGGCTTTCGCCGATTATCTATGTGCATACATACACATGTATACCGAGTGAGTGGAAAGTTACTCTGTCCACAAGCATCGATAAACTGAATCTTTGCACAGCCTACTCGCAAACAACGCCTTTGGTACCCTGTGTCGTTTGTGTATTCCGTGGTCACCTGTTGTGTATTGGGCGTTGCAATGATCGACTGTCTCTTGCTAGCCGACACTTGCACGACACTATGTGGATACTTCCGTTAGCACTGTTACTCTCTCTGCATAGAGTTTGATCAGCCTACTTGTTTGTGGGCTTTGATTGCTATATAGTTGTGTACAAACTGCTTTGTAATTGCATTTGTACCACAATCATAAGTCTTGATCACCAGGGAAGCAAGCAACACCATTGTACCTCGTCTACCAAAACTCCGTTTATTCTGCTCTAGAAAACACAAACACAAATTATATGAAACTCCGAATAACGCCCACCACCAAATTATACCGTATAGTAATACAACAAATCTCTCTACATCCGAGAGATTCAAGAAAAGAAGCTATCGCTTTGTCCGACTGCACCACTACAACCCCGTTCTAATTTCTCTTTGAATCCGTTCAAAGATACTGAAGAAGACCGCATTCACCACGGCAGATCTTCCCATAGAAACACCCAAACCGCGGTACATGTTTCTCTTGAAGAACTCAACCTTTGGTGGCGGCGGCACCGGTTGTCCCTTTGGCGATATCAGAGAATTCCGTTGGTAGACACTCTTGACCACGTCAACAGGATAGATAATCGCCCAAGACATAACACCACAAAGCCCGCCGGCCACCGCCACAACAAATGAACTCTGCTGTTCTTGCGTTTCCGGCACCCCGGATTTCGTCTTGTCACTGGTGACTGCTGAAGGAGCCGCCGCCGGGTGATGTGGGTGGGGCGCCTTCTTCTTACCAAAGAGGCGGTTGGCGAGCTGTTTCCCAGTCTCATATGTTATGAAATAGACCGATGTTCCAACCGTATCGCGAACTACAATGCCAATTGTTAGCCCAAGGTTCTCCCTCGCTTGTCTCTACCGACAGTGTACATGTGTGTAAAGTCGTGACCCAGCTCGACTGCATGGCGAGCCAGAGTCACCCCTTGATCGGGCATCAACGCAAGAAACAAGGCCTCTCCACCCCTTGCCAACACATGGCCTGAACTGTTACCTTGAGCCCAACCCATGATCCGCATGTACAACCCGGCCGTTGGGCCTTTCCACCGCTTGTCATGTCGACCACTTACGCAAATGCAGGTTGAACCCGGTGTAGAGACCCCTGAAGCCTCTGTTTTCGATAATATGGGCCATAGTCTTAATAGTTCCCTTGTTCTTGTAACTCTCCGCGAGGAGCTTCTGTTGCTTATCACCAGTCTGATGTGCTTTAGCAGCTAACAGAACCGAAATCTGCGCGCTGAGTTTCGTAAGCTCGAACGGGCATGATATGAAGGAGACGACACCGCCCGCCGTCGCACCTGACAGGCCAAAGCAGGCCACCGTCCAGAAATTTGGGAAATTCTCGCGGGATTTGGCGTAACTCAAGACATCGTAGCCGCAGAATCGCTGGCAGATGTTTGAATAGAAGCGTTTTATTCGAGAGTAAAGCGAAAAGTTTATCGTTCGTACAATCGTTACGCTCATCACCGGGGCAGTAAGACCTATTGCGACCCGAGTCATTGGAGGTTAGCATACGCCCTACAAGCAACTACTACTACCCAAGAAAACTGGTTTTCACATGCCTCTAAAGAATCCTGCCATTTTTTCCTGCTTATATGTTATCTTTGTACATTCCCAAACACTCGTGTATTTGTACGTCTGCATCCGAGTCTTGATGCTGTCCAGTGGAAAGGCCGCCGTTGTCGAGAAGATGCTACTGGTCGAAGCGGCAACCTCAGTCCGGTACTTCTTTATGAATTCCCGCGGTGACTCGCCCAATTGGACGAGGGGCGCAACTGCCATGGTCATAACGTGGCTTTTGGTGTGTGTTGCGAGGAAAGATGCATCGCAGCCTCCAACTAAGTGGAGGGTATTGAAGATATCGCTATATACCGAGCGGAAAGCGGATTCGTGGCGGGGGCTTGTAGGACCGGCGGTCAAACGTGTGGCGGGTCCTGAGAGAGCGTATACGGTGTTTCGTGGGTACTTGGTGTAGTATATGTGTCGAGGTAGAGAGTGGAAAGCCTAGATAGACTTCAACTCCAGGTTCTATGGAGCGAGACGGATCGGCGCAAGTGGATTTTCGAATATTCAAACGGAATTGTCGCAAAAAGTTTTTTTCCGTCCACCACTTTTTGGGGTTGCTTGCGCTGGCTCGTCGTGGTACCGGAGGGGTTATATAGCCCGTGCTTCCAACTAGTCGTCAGAGTCACTTGTCGAGAGGCTTTGCTCTGTTCTGTTGCGATACCAAAGGTTATGTGCGAATGTAAAGCAGAGAGGCAAGATAACAAGTCCTCTGATATCTCAAGATCCAAAGACCGTTTACTAAAAAGCCATGCAAAAAATACCATGCAGTCTCATCAGTTTTGAGCAGCTGAGCCTGTATCATGTGTATCCTGGTGCCCCGCCTCCCTTGTCAGAGGACTGCACGTAGACGATAACAGTAAAGCTAGCTCCAATGGGCTCAGATTTTGCGCCCACGATCCAAATCCAGGAACGCACTATGACTGTTCTATGGACCTGGGACTAGTTGGTCCGAAGACTAGCGACTATGCTTAGTCGCTCCTTGGTGACGATTCGTGTAGCCACCGTAGGCTATATTGGGACAAGTTGATATGATTCGACCCTAGTAGTTTGGAGCATTTCATCGTTAGAATTGGTGTTTTATTTCAGTGACGAGTGTGTATGTACATGCCAAGAGAACGCCCGGAGCGGTAGAGGTCCCGGTTTATCAGCGGGCCTATCCCACCATCTAGAATCCAGGGGAAACCGAGATTCACTGGTGTTTCTAGCTGTCTTGGGTGTTTTGTTATGATGGAGGCGACCTCACTGTTGTATGGGTCGATTTCGTGAAACCTGTCGGAGGCCTAGATCCGCGATAAAAGCGATGCCGGAAGATGATCGACCTTGTCTTTTGATGGAATTGATGATCCGGGAATGTATATTCTAAATACATGACTGTAGTATCCTCATAAACACTGGAATCATTCTAAACATATCGTTCATATACTTGGTGATGGGGCAACAATTGCAACCAGCCTTGCGGCTCTGCCTATATATGGCATTTCATCACGTCATAGTAGTGTAGGACAGCAGCCATGCATACATGAACCGTCTTGGAGACCCAGAGCTACTCATCCTCTACATACTGAGCCAAATGGTATTGGTCAATTGGGACCGTTCAAAATGTTTCTATCCAGCGGTATTTGTAACAGATGGTTACTGTGGAGTCAACACGCCATATTCATGTATGTACAATAACGGCAGATAGATAGTGGTGTTATATTCAATGTCCTGTCAATTCCAAACTCCATAAACCAAACCAAATAGTCTATACGCCAGCATCTATCTTTATCTAAGCTGAATCCCCATGGTGCGATTAAGCATCTCAATCGTTCTATCATAATGGGCATATGCAGTATCAATTTCCTGTCGTCGTTTCCTATCCCCAAGCAAAGTCAGTAAACCACAGTCCAAGCAACTCATCTCACTTAAACTTACGGCTTTTCCCCTTTACTCTTCAAAACATGCTTCCAATCCATCTTCTCCAAATCCGCCCGCATCCCCGCCACGTAAAGCACATTTTTCAAAACCCGATGCTCCATGCCCGCCGACTTTTCCGCCGCCTTGAAAAACCATATTGTCCGGCAAACTACCATTGGGTCAAACACGTTGTTTGCCTCTTTAGTCCCTGGAATTGCCCGGAATGAAGCTCGTAACTGGTTGCGGGCCACGAAGAATTGCGGTTTCGTGTACCGGATGGCTCGCATCATGTGGCGATAGAGATGGCGGTATGCCGTCAGTATCTCGTTCTGCGACATTATATACAGATTGTTTTGAAAGTCTCAATAGACGGTATATAAAATCACCGTATCAACAGGTGATCAACGTAATTTATATTCAAGATTTATCCTATTCGGCGTTGCAGCTGTACTTTTTTTCGTGGAACCCAAAGTGGACTGGATCCTTCCAAATAGGACCAAAAATTATGAACGGGTTCCTGCTTCATTGAGATATTTCATGACGTCAAAACAACCTCACATATCGAAAGATTCGAAAAAAAAAAAAACATCGCTAAATAATATTCTCTACCATGAAAATGAGATATCCCGAGCACTTCAGAATCTACCTCCAGCGTTATCTAACCTAACCTACAAAGTCGAACAAGCGACTTTTCAAACTAAAAAAAGCAACAATTCCACTCCAAGTTAGAGGTACCAGTCCTTCACATGGAAAGGTGAACACGCAACTTTGGTTCAAGCCATTATCAACAATCACAAAGCCTGCTTCACTTAATGGTCATCACCCTGTCTAATCGGTGCATACTCCGAATCACTGTCGGATGCCCCATTATTGCCACGGCCAGTGACGCGCGAGAACCAGCTACGCTTTGGACGTCTACGCGGTGCATCAGTGGTGGCATTCGCAGCTTCACCAGAGACATGATCCGGTGGGTCCAGGGAAAATCCAGGGACGGCAAAGTTGCCGGCTGTGAAGTGCCCAGGACGAGCAGACACACGGGGCGAGTTTCCTGAGATAAGAGCGGCGGTTTCATCCGATGGCATTCCAGGAGTTCCCATAGTGGTGCTAGCATCGCCGAACAACGGGTCCATGTCCTCAAGGCGAACACCGCAGGTCTCAGGGTATAGGAAGTAAACTACATGGTTTGTTAGCAAATGTGCATGACGACGACTCAATAGATAGGCGGAAACACTTACCGACAACGAAACTGACCAGGCAGAAGAAGGCATGTATCAAATACATGCGCCATTTGATCCATTCCTGCAAAACAGGAGTAACTTCACCAACCAACCAGTTGAAAGCCCAGTTGGTTGCAGTTGACAGACTGGCACCCTTGGAACGAATGCTCAGAGGCAGAATCTCGGGAGGGTACAACCAGGGGATAGGCCCCCATGAGAATCCAAATGCAGCATTGTAAATCACTACAAATAGCACGACCATGGAGGGTGTCCATGTTGTATCAAGATACAAGAAATAAGAAATGGTGGACAGTGCAATGGCCATGGATATGGCTCCAGACAAGAGAATCGGTCGACGACCCCATTTGTCGACAACATACCAAGTGGGAATTGTCGACAGGAAGTACGTGATACCGTTGATACCTGTCATGAGAACAGCTGCATGGCCAACCCATCCAGCACTTTCAAATACGTATGGGGCGTAATACGAGATGACATTGATGCCGTTTAACTGCGCCAGAGCCTGGGCAGACATGGCGATCAACACACGTCTCTTGTATTTCCGGAACATCTCTGAGTATGATCTTTCTCCTTCCTGGCGTTGAATCAAGACATCCTTCTTGATTTCACGGAACTCTTCTATGGCCTTGGAGCTGTGGATATCACCACCACCGTACAAGTTGGCGATGACGACAATACCCTCTTCGTCGTGGTCATTGTCTAACAACCAGCGAGGAGACTCGACGATCACAAGACTACCAATTCCCAGTAGCGCACCCATTACACACTGCATGAGCAGTGGAATGCGCCAAGAGAGATTGCTCTCAATGTACCCACAGAAGTAGTCTACCCACACCGAAGAAGTATAACCAATAATATTGCCAGAGAACTCGATGCAGGCTAGTTTCCCACGATTGTGTGGGGGGGAGATCTCTGACTGGTAAACCGGAACAATGGTAGACAAAGCACCAACACCCAAACCTGCAATGATGCGTCCAAGCATCATCATTTTCATGCTTGTCGCAGCCGACTGCAGGGCGCCACCAACAAAGAAGATGCAAGAACCATAAAAGATGGTCTTGCGTCTACCGATGATATCTCCGACGCGGCCAACAACGAGCGAGGAGATGAATGCACCAATCTCGAGGATGGCCACCATCGTGCCCACCTGGGCTTTCGATGGTTGGTCAAAGTAATCTTTGAAGTAAGGGCCCCTGTAAGCGATGACATCAGTTAGCGTCTCTTTTCTCTATGACATGTGGGGATTCCAACTATCGTGAACATGGCGGAATAAACATGGGTAAACCTACGTGATGATGCCCGACATCACACCTTGGTCATATCCAAAAAGGAATACGCCTAATGAGACGAATATACTGGTGAAGTAAATTAGGGGCTTCCCAGTCAGCCCGTGGATCGGGTTGGACCCCATGATGGCGATGTATAAACGCTCAAGGCCGCTCGGTCGTCGAGGTGTAATATGTGAAGGAACAACGATGGACTCTTTATCAAAGGACTGCCGCCGTGGGGAATCGATGCCGGACGCAAAGTGTGCGTGACGGGAGTTGTTTGGGTCGTGAAAGCGCTGATGGCTGGTATGGTCGTGCAAAGGATCGTCTTGATCAAGCTGATTGACCAAATCACCCGTGTCTGTCCAAGAATCAGAGGAAAGAATGTCGCTGTCTTTATCGCTGTGATTGATGCCGTCCGTGATGGACGAGTCGTGCTGCCAAGTGGACTGGTTCCGGTGGCGAGTAGAGGACGGTTCAGCAGTGAATGAATGACTGGATTCAGAAGGCAGTGGCGCGTCAATGTTGTTGTTGCGACCAGGACGGAGTAGTTGTAGCGGTATTTCAGGGTTTACACTCGATTGCTGTCGCGAGGAAGCTATTTTGAATGACTGGGGGCTGATTCGCAGCGCCGCCCTTCTGCGATTTATAAAGATGTTAAGAAAAACAAAATCACGATTGGGCTTAAATCGGTCGGCTGAGAAGTGCAGGAGACCGACTTATAGAGGATCCTTTCCGTGAATGTGCGGCGATGTCGTGTGATGGAAACAGTGGAGAAAGCAGGGCGACGGTTCTAAAGTTCAATTGCCACTTTTGGGTGCTTCAGGGGATCGCCCGTAAATTGAAGGCGCAAATATATGTGTAATAATTGGAGATGGTTAGCTGCAAGATGTATGTAGACTGGCCGAGGGTGCCGTTTCTCGCCAACAGAGGATTTGCGGATACTTGGCAGCAGCAGGGTATGACGTCGAATAAATGGTCAAAAACACGTTGATTTGGGAAATAAAGGTACAATTGATGCAGTAAGGCTTTGTCGGCACGAAATAACCAAGATAATGGGGTTGGTATGTATATCTCAAAAATATCAAGAGTCGGGTAAAATACAAGTTAATTCAAAAAGGTACAACGTTCGTCGAGGAAGCAATTCGCAATTCACCTCGTTTGCGCCTAAATAAATCATCCACGGATGTTGCAGAGTAGCATCCGAGGTCCCAACAGGATGCTGTAAACGGCGTAGTGTGAGAAAAAATAATGGGGTCTTCAGGGGAGCTTGATTGAAAGTCTGGGGCACAGCTATCTCTGTTTCAACATGAATAAGCATTCCCAATTCGGCTGCGACAGAATCTACATACACATTCATGCTAATGACTAACTAGTCTTCAATCGAATAAGAGAAATCGATGACGTCGTAATCCTCCGCAGAAAGTGCACACGATTTCTAACGCCGCCCAAAATTCAAGATTTGCCCCGGGCTGCCGGCGAGGTTTCGACTGTCGTCATTACATGGCGAACTGTGGGGCCGCGTGACACCCGGAAGACATCCGCTGTCGCAGCTTGTTGCCCGCGTGAGGATGTCACCAAGTAGACTTTTAAGCACGAGGGACTCCGGGTGAACGGGTAAAGACAATTGAGTCAGATCTGGCGGGTATGCGAGGCTGCTGATCTCGAGTTTGGTTCATAGAGAGTGTGGAATTGTGTGTAAGTGGGTTTAGAAATGACCCCGGAGACAAGAATTGAATGCTGTGGCTAGATCTAGCCTGTTGCAGGATTATCTTCTATTTGCGTATCAATTTGAACAGCCCAACTACTTGCACTTGAGTGGGCCAGTCTGGGTGTTTACAATGTAAATATCATCACTCTGAGGCTCAACAACAAGTTACACTACCAACCATACAATCGATGACTTCTTAAACCAAGCCTGCGAATGTGGCAAGTCGTCCTGCAACCCATCTCCACATCCGGAATCCTTCGGGGCCTTTAATATACATACACCATCCCGGGCGCAGCCCGGTGACCGAACATGTCAACATGAAGCAAAAATGGCCATCAAATAACAATGAGCATCCGGTATCTGACGTATGTCAATATATCAGGATCAATTGGAAGAAATGTTCCTGCTATATACCGGTGGCAAAAAAGAACATGGAGTGTGACAAAAAGATATGTTGACAAGAACGAGATTCGAACTCGCGCGGATTGCTCCACTGCGAAGTTTCTTGGAGAAACCTGAACACAGCGCCTTAGACCGCTCGGCCATCTTGCCATTTGTTGTTGAAGAATTTACTGCTATTCTGTAATATGTTCTCCCGTTCTGAAAGTGCGGTAAAACGGTTGTTGTACCCTTTGTCTGGTCACAAGAGTCACTCTAACTATGCAGTCTCGCATTTGTTGACCGCTCAAGAGGGTTTGATTGATTGACATCACCGTCAATCTCTCTGTCCGTGATGCTCTCGTGTTGGTAGTTTGTGCTATCAAGGTAGACGTAAAATAATACAACAACCACAGAAACGTCGCAAAACGGTGAGCCGACAATATCATCTATTGAGTGAGTTTACTTGTTTGATGTCTACAAGAAATATCCAGCTTAATAAACACATGTACATTAACTAATAGAAGCCAAAAATGATGACATACCTTACTTAAACCTGTCCCATTAAGCACGTGTTCACATCTACGTGGCTATTCCTCTTACATGTCAGTTTCAGTCTGTGTAACACGTTATCTAGACACCTACTTCAAAGCAACACTCTGGAAGCAAGAACAGAGGCGGATCTAATTATCGATGAATACACAGGGTCTAATCGAGTCTTCCACAACTCTTCTGTTATTGGTGGGTGGCCAGTGAAATATCGTTTCCGTGCGGAACATGTTTCCCATCTGGTATCACCATCCCTCTGCGACAGTGGACATCCCTAGTAGCTCTTTGTAAAACATAATAAACTAAGTTCAACAAGAAGAACGAATAAAACACATGGCACCAGATATTTGCACGTGGTCATCCGTGGTGTTACATACACGTGTATAGATAATCCAGGCTTATCGTGGTTGACTTGGGGTAGGGCAAACGGACTCCGTGGTTCGAATGGGGTGCCGGTGTTTATTGTGTTTAAGTTTAGTATCAAGCAAATGTTTGTGCTGAGGTGGTTGGCAAAACGGGTGGTCCAGGCCATTCAGATGTCATACTACATTGTTGTTACTTCCTTAATTCATGTTATAGGTGGATTTCTTCCATGTACCAGATTCACAAGATGGATAGTCCAACACACTATGTAAGGCCACTTTCGTCGTCGTGGCTATGTATTGGACTACCATACTTCATTCTCTCTTTATCATCTAATCCGTTTCTCCCAATTCATGTATCACTCAAGTCCAATATCTCACCTCACATACATACACATTTTCGTAGTAGCTATAGCCAAGTCATCCCCGAAGCAAAAGTATGTACACACCACGTCCACCTCTACCCCTCCAAACCTCATCTCCACTAAGCCTCCCGGTCCACCAACCCCCCAAAAAAATGATACCCCATCAAAAAGAGGATCCCGTAGGAAGGTTCGAATTACCAGTTGAACTGGAGCATCGGGAATTGAGCCCAATGCGGGGGTCGAACCCGCAGCCTTGAGATTAAGAGTCTCACGCTCTACCGATTGAGCTAACCGGGCGGGATTTGTTTTTCTTGAAAAATATAGCGTAAACGGCGCTTATCGGCGCCGTCTCCGTAAATTTCGGCCCGGAACGGCCCCGGGGTTCGGAGACAGGGATTATGGATTTGTCTGAATTGGGAAATTTGTGAGGTTTTTAATCGGTAATTACGTGCGGTGTGTTCTACGAAATAAGTTTTGTTTGAATGTATTGATCTATTTTGTTCTACCAATTCCATATCTTCAAATCAGTAGCCGCTGACCTCATGCAGCTTGCAGATGGTTTTTCACATGTGGGTCCTCTACAAAAGAGGCCCATAAATATAACCCTACGATATCTCATGCGGGACCAGGGTCATGTAGTGCCAGGCACCTGTTGTAAACCGCAGAGAACCTCGTAAACTCCTTCTCACATGTTCCTAGCCACACTACAGATGTTCATCGACACAGGCCAACTTGCACACGATACTGCAGATATCCACACTCCACGTATCCCACGGATATACATACCAATTCCTGAATATCCACCTCCACACTCTCAAAAAAGTGACGCACGCACGGCTCAAAGCGATACTTAGAATAACTCAATGCCACCCCACCATCACCCCACAGCGGCGTCTAATCGTGAACTACTTTGGCCCTATAATCCGTGCTTTTTTTACCCGAATCTTCCAATCATGACTTGCAGGTTGTAAAACTGTGCATTGACTTGGTCTTTATGCGTGGCATCGTACACACGGCTTGTTTGGGGGGTTTTCGTCTTCGTCGGTTGAGGAATACGGATGCAGATTTACATTTTGTGTGAAGATTCCGTAAAGTAGGAGTTTACGTTTGTCGTCTTGGATGTGTAAGCGGCTACTGAGACTTGGTAACGGATCCCCTGGTGATTATGTACCCTAACCCTACTATTGGCCACTTCATGAAATCGATTGTTTTTTGATATCTTGACTTGAGTTTTCAACAAGACATGTAGATGTTTATCGAGAACAACAATAAAACAATCGCTTGAATAACTACAACCCTTTATACAGCCTCACGAAGCCTTATAGTTAGTATTTTAACAAACTGTTCGATGGTAATCACACATTAGCAAAGACCATATAGTCGTCGTCATCTCTTGTCCAAAAAAATGACTTCTCAAATAACCCAATACCAGCCCAACGCACCCAACAAGAGGCCTCATCCCACAAGGCTTCTATAATGAGGCTTCAGTCACTACACCACAAGTTCAATTATCGCGCTGAGGCATTACCGTCGTGGCATCTCCGTCCCTGAACAATGTCATTGTTTCAGACACAGCCGAGGACTATGGCCATTATGCGACAAGGGCGACAAACAACAGCGCGTGGTATTGGGCGTTTAAGGGACTTCTAGAAGACTTTGACATGGCGCAGTTTCCGGGGCTTTGACTTGTTGTCTATTTTGAAATTGGATATTGGTATTTGGGTAGAGACATACATGCGTACTGTATGTATGCATGTATCTGTTGAGTCAAGATGTCGTGGTGCGACATGTTGGGCTGTTCAGTTATTCCATGGTCTAGGGCTTGTAAGGCTTGGATTGTCAGATGGTCAGTCGTATCGGTTATCTGAAGTTGTGCACTAGGTTTTCACTCGCTTGTGCGGATTTCGTATTGATCCTGGTAATATGCAGATAACCTAACCCATTGTCACAGTCTGGACACTTTTGTAGGGTCTTTCATATGCGCCCTAGAACACGAACTAGCTTCCATATAACTCGCAATAATTGTACAATAGAGTATCCCTTCTAAGGGGTATCTGAAAGGGAAAGGAGTGACTAACAGTGACTTTTTCGTCTTACATTGTCGGTCCGGTAAGTTTTGCCCAAAGGAGGCTTTGTTAGATGGACTTTGACATGACTCCTATGCCGATTTAGGTCTAGAATCTTCAGCTTTCTAATTTCAGAAATCACAACGAAGTGACCCTATCCAAACCAATCACCCTGATACATAAATTCCTCTAAAAAAGTAAAGAAACAGCCCAAAGTCCAAAGCCCAAGACAGCTCGACAACAAATCCGACAGACTTTCTCTAGCTGGGGCAATCTGAGAAAAAAAGAGGGGAAGGGGGGCGGTCAAGGCTGCTGAAGAATAGTGTCGTCACTTGTGCACGGAATAGGTCCAGGGTAAAAGTTAGCTTTTTGGAGCACCACTTCATGGCCTGTTTGTCTAGGATGTCTAGGACAGAATCGGGGGACTAGGGGGGTCTATGAGAGTCTATTCGGAAGATATAGTATCTTGGACTGTCTCGCCCGCTCGTGTCTGTCTATGAATGGGCTGCACAGAGCTTTTGACTGTAGCGGGGCGTTGGTTGGATCTGTGGCTGCGACAATACAGGTGGTTGGGTAGTTCCGTCAGGATTTGCCATTGTCAATATGGTTGCATTTGGGATTCTACTGGAGATGTATTTGGATGAACTGCACTTGTTTTACCAGTGTTCGGGCTATAATTCTATACTAGATTGATGAACATGTGATGATACATATGTACAACGTATTCTGAAGGTTACCGAGGTAGGCCTGTAGTTGGGCTCACAGGGCGCCTTATGGTTGGAATGTATGACGTTGGTTTGATGACCCTGAAAAAACCAGACCTGGAAGATCGTATGTAATCATTCCGCCTGTCAATGTCTTCTTACCTAGAAAGACTAATCTCGAACTGGAATGTAGTTTACATTGATACCTTCTAGTTGCCACAGTTCTTTCCGTCAATTTTGCATCATGAGTCTGAGCGAACCAATGAGCATGACAGAATGGCTTACAAGGTGCCGTGTCATATTTGCCCCCCCAGCGGTTGTTTTTGACATGGTACAACTGTAATTCAAAGGAGCCAGTGCTTCGTCCACTCACGATTGAGACATGTTGAATGATTTACTATCTGTCTTTGGTCGGTCGTCCGAGCTGCCATGTTCACCGTAGTGACCAGTTGCATACAATGTCTCAGTTAGCCAATCGATCGGTTGAATTGGCAGGTGGATCTTATGATGAACTTCATCTCACCGACATAGATGCACATGGCCAATGGTTACGAGTGTTGTGCAAGACTTGCCACTTATTAACAGACACCAACTCCATGTTATGTATCCGTGCTCTATTTGGAAAAAGACAGTCGTCAACATCACATCGGACTCTTGTAAGACTGCACTGTCAGATTCCAGGGTAATCTCCCTCTTTCCCCATTCACAATCCCGTATCACATTCTCTCGTTCTCCAATGTATCCACGTGAAGATCAGAGACTGTCAATTCAAGATACCCAAGACAACCATATTCCATCACAGAATCTCCAAGACCCGAACGAGATATTTACCCCGGAATATTCGACGTCGCCAAGTCCAGTGTGCCCCCCCAACTCGGGCCGTCGAGCCACTCGGCTTTATGCTCCTTGACTATCTTTAACTACCGGGCAAAGCTCCCCGGCTACTTACATTCCACGGCATTTTCTCATTTCATTTTGTGCAGCCATTGGCGTTCATGTTGCGCAGCCAACAACCTGAAAAAGAACATGTAGCGTACCAGAAACAGCAACACGTAGACAGCCGCGTGTCACCAGCGAACCAGAAAAGTCATTGTCACTTCCCCTTGCGTTGTCTCCGGAGAAGCTTGTCTCGTTTCTGTCACTTGAGGTAGTGGGCATCGGGGTTCCCTGGTGACATGACTTGTCGTGACACCGTTATTCTCGATTTCTTGCTTGGATATAGTCGGCTGGAAACCCAACTTGGCTAAACCTTATCCTGAAGAGACATCAGATCGACGGTGTCATGTTGATTGTCACTAATAAGTGTAACATGTAGCTGATGTTGGCGTCAGAGTCAAGTTTGAGGCTTATGGCCATACTCGCAGCCGCTGATGGCTAGGTTGTCCATTTGGCGCTGAATCCAAGTGTGGTATCTTGCTGGTGGCGCCCGAATCCTACCCAATATCACTACTCCGTCTACGTTCAGGATCATTTGGGGTGTCAACGGCTCCGCTATCCCGCTTCAACTGCAGGTATAGTTGCATCTTTGCAGTGCACCATGAGGCATGTTGCCTGCTTCGAGATCAGACCGCCTCAGCGGCATCTGCAAGATACATGGAGCTAGCCCGTGTTGGGTAGACTGATTCTTCAATGTCAGACTGTACACGAATGAACGATTTAACTTGGATCAGGTCTTTGGTAGCCATGTGCAACATCATACGTGCTTTTGCCGGACCTTCTATTTCCATGAAAAGTACTTGGTTTTCTAGAAATGAGTGCTACCTTTTCGTTAGGCATAAAAATGGTAAATTGGCGAGTTGTTTTCTGTCGCTGATTGCTGCTTTTTTCGACGTCACCCTGTCTTGTTGGCCCTCCATTCCTACTTTAGTAGTAGTTCCTTGGGTTTCCAAACTTGGCTTGAGCCTTTGGAGTCTGCCCCCCATAAAACTAGATCCCACACCAGTTTGCTCCCCCTGTTATTTATATGCATGTACCATATTTTTGAGGTTCCCAACTCAGGCTATTTTGCAAGTAGCCTTGAATACGACCAGTTTAAATCCATGAAATATTCCATTCGCCTTGTTGTGTTGCCTAAGACATGTAAGGCTCGAGATAGCTGTCAACCTGCCAGTAGTAAATTAGCTCTGAAACGACTAACATGATGCCGGTAGGAAGCTAGAAAGAAACTACTTGCAAGTTTAAGTTACCAGCTTGGTAGGTCAGACTTCCCTTATGGGAAATGCACATAAAAAATACCACTAAAACAGCTGTTAAAGCATCTTCCCTGTAATGCGGCCTGTGCAACTGTGAAAAGCTGACCCCTGCCATTGACGTCCGCGCCTTCCCTTGCTTTACACTCCAATGGCCCACCTTCCACGAACTTGTATTAAAGTGCTGCCATGTCCAGTCTGTCCATACCGGCTGGGCTGGACTTGCATGATTCTTTTACTTCTTTTTTTTCTTTGTACAATTTACAACTATTCTCTCCCGAACTAATATATCGCGATCAACGACACCTCGATCTCGGCCTAATACTATTTCGAGTACTACTCGAACACTCGTCCAACACCAACACTTAATATTGTCTTCGCTTCGACTTGCGAGATTACTACTGTCTGTAGCTTCTCCGACTTTGCGTCCACTCACTGTTTAAACGTTTACATCGGTGAACATACGACCACTGGCTAGCTTGCCTTTCAAAATACAACTGTACATCAAAGAAACTACGTCACATAGATCAAGAATATTCCGGTTCTCGCCATTCCCCGCTCGCCCCTGGCAACATACTGTCTTTTGAACGATACATTTCGAAGCCACACGGCACTCAGACCTCCTACACATACTACAAAAAGCCCAATATCGCCAAGATGGGCTCTACTAAATTTGGAAACTTTGACGTATGTTGACTTGTTGTCTCATAGTAATTATTCACCGCCAATACTAACAATCTATAGCAATTCTGTCATGACGCCACCCTCCCAATCTGCAACCTTCTTTCAAACTCACATAACCAAACTGGACCATGGGGCGGTTGTGAGCTTACCGGGATTTCCCTTAGCGGCGGAAGATATCTTGGAAACCTCGGATCAATCATTCTCTGTGGTATCGCGATCCTTGCTGCTGGTGCTCTCATTGCACTGTCAGGAAGAAGAAAGGCAGCCGTTGGGCGCATGTAAGTTTTAGCAAACTCATCCTTCTACTAAATTGGGAAAAAGTGACTAACAAAGTGTTGTTTTACAGAGAAATGCAACTTTTCCTCGCTGGATACATGCTGGTCTCTCTCTGCGAGATCTTCACGGTGGGAGAATTCCCTCTTAAGGATGATGTTAGAGTGGCCTTTACTGGTATTCACATTGGTGCTATCGTCGCTACTCTCTGGATCTTGATGCTCAACGCTGCTGTCGGGTTTCAAATAATTGACGACGGCACACCAACTTCCATTGGAATCATCATGATCTCCGCGGCTTTCATTTTCTTTGGCACTGGCTACATTGCTCTGGATACTGGCTACCACTGGTCCGGATTTTGGGATAGCAGCTACTCGGGGTCCAACAGACACATTGCTTTGTACGTTCTGTACCAAGTTGTGCCATTGGTTTTCCTCGTCTTTTTTGTCATCCTTGAAGGCGTCCTTGTCATCAAGATCCTTGAGGAATGGCGTCCACTCCTCTGGCTCACCTCGGCGGGTGTCTTGTTTGCCCTGGGCCAGATTTTCAACTACACCATCAGCTCACATATCTGCGAAGGAACGTCGGGGAAGATTGACGGCTCCTTGTTTGAGACTTTTTTCACCCTTCTTTCTGTCGTGAGTGTATGGTATTTCTGGACTACCATCACGGAAGATGACTGGGAGGGTGATATTACCCAGTATGCGGCGTAAGCAGCATTCAAAACTCCAACTTTACGGCCTGATGTCTTTATGTCTTCTTCACATTCTTTCGCACACTCTTTTCGGTTTTACATTTGCCGACACTATTATTTCTTGTTTTGTTTTTGATACCGCTCCAGTCTTTCCTTTTTGTTTTCCATTCTCGGCTTTTTTTCCCTCAAAATTGTTCATATTAATTCGCCTTTCCTACTATCGCTCATTACCTTCACTTTTATGACACATACGCACCTGTTTATTCCTTTCTTTCGGCATTTCACCGGTATTCACAGACTTTCTGGTTCCGAGACCTATTAGGGCATGATTTAGAAGTGATTGTCATGAACAAACACTTTACACGTTTGGGAAACCCCAGGGCGTTTAAAAATTACGTTTCATGTCGTGGCCTTGAATGAGGTGGTCTCATGACTTTTTGGGTCTCGGTAGAGGGTTGCGTGATCTACCAGTGATGGTTTCAAAACGTTCCGAGTCCTTTGTTTTACATAGTTAGTATTTACACTTAATGTGTTTGTGGACTAGGAGGTCCCAAACATTGATGACGACAGTTATCCTGCGTTGCACGATCTGTCGAACAATATATCATGTGCATATTATGCACCAGTTACTTCATTTTCTGGAAAATATGTGATTCATATGCGGAGAGTACAGTCGGGGATAATGTATCCAGAATCAATACGCACTTTAAAGCAATAATGCTCCAGCCCAAACTGCCGGCCGATTTTCATGTGCTACGATCGTTATCTGAAATTCAGATTGGTGAGGTCATTAGTGATCCTACAAGGCTGATAAAACATTTTACCCAATTGGGCGTTCCCCCCAGTTATTTTTCCAATAAGCGCAGCCTTGCACTTGACATGTGAAAAGTATCAAATCACCACTTCCAACAAACGAAGCCATCAGCCAACAGCCCCACTCCCGTGTCCTCTCCACCTCGCCAACCCCTCACGACTAACCAAAAAAATGGCCGACTTCGACAACGAATTCCAAGATGAAAACGACGAAGGCAAGCTGGGCCCCGACGGCGAGCGGAAGCGCGGTGCCTGGGAAACAGTTAACCGGTCCTGGGACGCCGTGGTAGAAGATGAAGCGGCGGGATTGTCGCTTGCTGAGGTGTTGGAAGCGGAGAAGCGGAGACGGTTGATGAGGGATACGACGCCGTTGCAGAGGGGTATTATTAGACATATGATTCTGGTTTTGGATATGTCGTTTGCGATGACGGAGAAGGATATGTTGCCGTCGAGATATCGGGTTACTTGTTCGTATGCGGCGGACTTTGTGAAGGAGTATTTTGAACAGAATCCGATTTCGCAGTTGGGAATTGTGGGTATGAGAGATGGTGTTGGCGTTAGAGTTAGTGATTTGAGTGGGAACCCGGAGGAGCATTTGAAGAGGTTGAAAGCTTGGGAGACGGGCGAGGAACCACAAGGGAATCCTAGTTTGCAGAATGCATTGGAGATGTGTCGTGGTATTCTATTGTAAGTTTGGCGCGAGGGACAATGGAGAAAGTACATACTGACCATCTTGGTAACTAGTAACACCCCATCCCACGGAACCCGAGAAGTCCTCGTAATCTACGGCGCTCTCCTCTCCAGCGACCCCGGCGACATCCAAGACACATAACCTCGTTGATAACCGACCGTGTACGAGTCTCCATCGTCGGTCTTGCCGCACAAGTAGCCATCTGCGCGGAACTCTGCCAGCGGACAAACGCCGGCGACTCCTCGCAATATAACATTGCCCTTGACGAAAGCCACTTCCGCGACCTCTTTCTCGCAGCTACAACTCCCCCCATCACACGCACCGCGGACCAGGCGGCTCCAAGTCTTCTCATGATGGGATTCCCTTCTCGAACGGTCGCTACGGGGGCACCGAATGCCGTGGCGTATTGTGGTTGTCATAATGAGTTACATAGAGAAGGATATATCTGTACCCGGTGTGGCTGTCGAGTATGTCGACTCCCCGCTTCTTGTCCTGGCTGCGGCTTAACACTTATTCTCTCCACCCATCTCGCCCGATCCTACCACCACCTCTTCCCCCTCAAAAACTTTGTCGAAGTCTCCTGGGCGGAGGCGGCAAAAACAACAGCATGCTATGCGTGTTTAACCCCGTTTCCTAAAAGACCGGTTACGAGTAATGGGAATCTTGCGCCGCCACCACTTCAGGGGAAACCTGCGGGGACGAATGGGGTGGCTACGGGAAAAGGAGAGGGGAAGAAGGAGTTGAAGGGGGTTAGTGAGAGTTCGAGATATGCTTGTACAGAGTGTGGACATCACTTTTGTGTGGATTGTGATGTTTTTGCTCATGAGGTGGTACATAATTGTGCGGGATGTTTGGGTGATTTGAGACCCGCTTTGGCAAAAGCTAAAGGGAATGTTCAAAATGGAAATGGAGGGGCAGGTTCACAGATGCAATTGGATTAGATTGTATGTAAACACGGTAATGATCAATGACACATGTTGTAATTGGTTACATTCATGACTTGACTAATTTCAAACTATAGGTTCCCCCTCTCGGCCTGCTCCCGTTCAATTGACTCAAATAAAGACTTGAAGTTGCCGGCTCCGAACCCTTCAAACTTATTACGTTGGATAATCTCAATGAAAACAGTCGGTCTATCCATCAACGGCTTGGTAAAAAGCTGTAACAAGTAACCCTGTTCGTCATAGTCAATCAGGATGTTCAACTCCTGAATAATATCCAAGTCCTCCTGTAACTCCCAGTTCCTCTTTTCCGTCTTCAGACGTTCCCGAATGGTATCATAGTACGTGGTAGGAACCGAAATAAACTCTGCCTCACGGGCTCTTAAGGCCCGTACAGCGGAGATGATATCAGGGGTTTTCAACGCAATATGTTGGACTCCAGGGCCCGAGTTGAAAAGGACGTACTCTTCAATTTGGGACTTCTTTTTCCCTGGGGCTGGCTCGTTAATGGGCATCTTGACACGCTCGTTTGCACTAGCCATGACGATGGAGTTGAGTGCCGAGAATTCAGTGCTGATTTGCGCGTCATCGACGGACCAGAACCGGTGGAATGAGAGACACCGTTCGTAAAAAGCGCATGCGGCCGCCATCTCATGCCACCCTTGGTTTCCTACGCAATGGTCGATTCTATCCAAAGGAACTGTCGGACAGACGTCGTTGAAGACGGTCTTGGGTGATTCTACGGCCCGATAGCCGGGGAGGAAGGACCCGTGGTAGTCGTGGCGGGAGATGAGGGTGTGGGTTGTGTCTCCGTAGGTTCTGATGACGGCGGTGGTTACGGAGCCAAGAGTGGGGTCTTGATCTGGGATTTTGGCGGGTGGGTGGACGGAGATTGCTTCTCCGGATATAGCCATTTGGTAGACCCCGGAGACATTGTCCACTTCAAACGCCACATCCTTGACAGCGTCGCCATGTCGTTCCAGGTGCGCGTGCATCTCTTCTAGTAGAGCTCGTTCGTTGGGCGTAATGGGGTCATCGGGGGGAAGGTGTGCGGCACTGCGTAACGGCGAGGTGAAAACGAATGTCACATCGGCACTACGGAGGACGTATGAGGCAAGATAGCGACTACCGGTTTCTAGGCCGCGGTAGGCGATGGTTTTGAAACCAAAGGTGTTGGTGTAGTATGCTGCTGCTTGCTTGGCGTTGCCTACCCACCAGGTTACATGGTCGTAGCCTTTAAAGTTGGGAGGGGCCGATGTGATGGTTTCGGGGTCTTGAGAGGGATATGAAAGGATAACTGCTGGGGCCATGATGAAGGTTAACTTGGCAAGAAGATATAAGTTCTAGAAAGAAAGTCACTCTACTTTTATGAAAAGGAATCAAAACATCCAACTACAAAGAAACAACTCTTCGTTTATATACTCCTCGGCTTATCCCCTTCTGCCGGGGGTCAACTGGCACCTACCCTTCTAGGTCACCTGAGGCGTGTCCTCCGCGGATACCGGTAGTGCGGAATGAAGCCGGGCTGGAGAACAAGAGGTTAGGGGACACTACATGCGGGTGTATCGAATCCCTTGTTTTGGGGCGATGTAGTAGATTTATGTATGTATGGGGTTCTTTGTTTTTGGTTGACGGTGATTGGACAGCGTTCACAATGCTTATACAACGTGTGTATCCTTTGTTAAGACGTAGAACCGGTGGTTCCTATGAAATCATAAGCCGAGATAGTTTGCCATCTTCATCTCCCCTATCATCTCGGCTTAACACAACTCGTACAAATCGCCCGTCATACAATAAACCTTTCACAAATCTAGTAACACGAATGCACCCCTCCAAACAAAGAAACACTCCACGTCCTTCCAAGTCCATGGCAACTCTCGCACCGCTTATCGCATAAGCAGATCCGGGAACTTATGTCTCCTACCAATTTCACACGGGCAGTCCCGTTATCTCACCGGAGAATCCACATCCGTCTTGGTAAAGCTTGTCGTTGAAAGAGAAATGGGACTGTGCGGTGGCACAGGCTGGTGGTGCTTACATATCGGTTTTTCTAAGTGGGAGGATACTTATGTACTTACTTTTCGCTTAGTTTTCTCTTTGATGTAGAACAAGGCTGTTTAGGAATTTGACTTCCGGATGTAGTAATTCTTCAAATTTACTCAAAGAGACATTTTCCCTACCTTGCTAACGTCATCTTCACCGCCTGATGAACTAATATTCCCAGTTTCAATATATGCATCTATCCAACGAGAATCGCCGCGTCACCCGCCTCAGTAAGCCAGTGATTCTCCAAAGCCACCTGCATCATTACAATAACTACCCCAAGTATCCGGATTTCTTGTTGGGACAAATATGGTCGTCACACGACGACTTGGTGCCGTGACCCGATTATAATCCCGAGGCAGCCCGTACCTAGCCGATTCTGACCGTGGCGGAATTTAACTTTATTTTGACCTCCATAGCTAGGTAGCCGAGAAGAGACGTACGGGGTGACTTGCTGTATGTGTTGGTGATTGGGGGTACCGGCTTTGATAAGACTATGTCGACCCTCTAAATACTTTGGGAGAGTTCTTGGCGTCAGATTTCCGTGTTAATGTCCCAGTTTGAATATATTTACACTTCTCCTCCCTGTCTGATTAACTATCACCCGATATCAAATGATATCGTCTATATCCCGTGCCCGCATTGTGCAGTAAACGCCCGTTAGCCAAGCCTCAATTACCCAGCCTACTCTAATTCACGGTACCTTCCCCATCTGGTAGATATCAACCACCGGTTCGTGAAAATTGAAAGACCCCTTTATTTCAACCATTTTGTCTCAACCTGACAGATTTGTCGTCCTTCAGGATATCCAAATAGCTTGTTTTCACTTACACGATTTCCCATCGGTTTGCCCCACATCTTCCTTCCGTCTCGCTAGTCATGACTACAGCCGAAATGCATGGGAATCCTCTAACGACGAGAGATTCAAATGTATTAGAGAAGTTGAAGAATCCGGAGGCGAATCCGGATTTTGTCCCTGTTGTGGATGATGGATTGCCGGGGGATCCGGGGTGTTCGGCAGAGGTTTATACGGAGGCTTCGGCGGCTGAAAGGGGGGTTATGATGAGGGTGCAGACTGTTGAGATGAAGATTATGGTTACTATGGCGGTGAATGATGGAAGTGAGTTTTTGGACTGTTTGAAAGAGTTGGATGGCTTGGTGGAGAGGTTTCCGGGGTATTCGAGTGTTCGGAATAATCGGGTGCAAATGTATCGGCGGCTATATGGGGATAACTTGTTACTCTCCATTCCAGATACCACTAACGGCTTGATTAAGTCACCGGAGCCAAAGGATCTACTACATGCCGCGACTATTGTCCTCCAAGACTTGAACCAAATCATGACAAGTCTCCTCCCAGAAGTTCTCACCACGCCTATATCCACCCGTCACAAAAACGTACTATCTTCGGCGTCAACTCAAAGAGCTATCCTTTATCACACAACAGCAAAGAATATCACCACTCAAACACCAGTTTGTCTACCTGAAGCTATGCTAGAAGCTACCTGGACAAAGGCGGACTTTGAAACTGCGGCGTCTAGAGATTTTGCCATTGGGGGCTTCTATGGGAATGAAATGGCGAAAGGAATGGCTGTTGCTACGAACCCAACAGCTAAGTTATGTGGTCAGATAGTCAGTGAGGCTATGAAGAAGGAATATGGGATGTACATATAATTCATATCACAACAATCAGGTCTGCTATTCTCAATAAACTGATGATGTATACATTAGGGTTCTATCTTAATAGTCAAGGGTTCTTATTTAGAGAGTCCCAACCGTCTACAACGCATATTGTTAGTGATTTGACCTTGGTCTCCGGATTCCAATATAGCATTACCTCAAGCCGGTCTGGAAAGTCTCATATCCCGTTCGTCCTTGCTCAATGCCCTCCCGTCTAATCCGCAAAACCGCGGCACTAGTCCCGATAAAAACCGCAAAGACAGGATCCAATGCCTTCGAAATGATGAAAGCTTGAGGCGCCATATTGAGTATGTGAATAGAAAAGTGTCTGGCCAATCTCTTAATCTACATCTCTAAAATAAATAACCCAAATACACTTCGTCACCATCTTCAACAACCTTCCTCCTCCATCCATTACAAGCCTTCCAGAATCGCTACTTCCTTGACATTTACCCCACTATTACCCATCCAACCAACCATATCGATAACGCCCCCGCAACCCCCGTCAGCGCCACAATTCACGTGACCTTCTCAGAGACAGCCCCACTTGTCCATCGGCGCGCACAACCAAGACAGCGCAGGAGCGAAAAAAAATTAATTCAGTGGAGAATTTCCGCGGATTGTGTGGGAAATTCTGGAGCCAGGGTTTTCAGGCTAGTCCATTCTTGCAGAGGTCAACGACTACGCTGTCATTGATCGGTTCTCCATTCTACCGAATTTTTTTTTGTTGATTGTTGATACCTCCCCCTTCTAGACGTCTTGTACCGACCGCCCAAGACCTACCTCATAGACAAAATGAAGTTCCTCAAGACTGGCCGTGTTGCCATCATCACCCGCGGCCGCTTCGCCGGCAAGAAGGTACATTTTTTCTTTGGGTTTTTTTTTTCTCGACTCTCGACTCTTTTTTCTGGGGCGACACGCTTGGATGGATTGGGGAGTGGGATTGTGGTTTGACGATTTTGACGATTTGAGATTTGAGATGTGGTGATGGAGTTTGATGGGTGGTTGTGACGTATTTCGACTTGGAGTGGCTGGGTTTGGGTGTTTTGTTGTTGTTGGGATTTCGAATTGAAGAGGTGGGGTCATGCTGAGCCTTTGGGAATGGGGAACTTGATATGTTCTACCAAGGGGAAATGCTGGCCTTATCACGAACCAACGCACATAACCGACACACCCGCCCATCTCCAAATGCGCATCCATCCATCGCCACCACCAACGAACCACCACAACCACTCCCACAACCACCAAAAAAAAGAAGAAGCCCATGCAAAAAAAAAAAAAGACTCTCCAGAACAAAACAATACTAACGCCCCCTCTCCAGGTTGTCATCCTCCAGCCCGTTGACAACGGCAAGAAGCCCTACCAGTTCGGCCACGCCATCGTCGCCGGCATCGAGCGCTCGCCCTCCAAGATCACCCGCCGCATGTCCAAGACCCGCCAGGAGAAGCGCAACAAGATTAAGCCCTTCATCAAGGTTGTCAACTACAACCACCTGATGCCCACCCGCTACACTCTGGAGCTCGAGGGTCTCAAGGGTGCCGTCTCTGCCGATACCTTCAAGGAGGTCACCCAGCGGGAGGATGCCAAGAAGACTGTCAAGAAGGTCTTTGAGGAGCGGTACACCAGCGGCAAGAACAGATGGTTCTTCCAGTCTCTGAGTATGTTGATTTCCCTGGGGAGATGGTGGTTATATGGAGGTTTTTGCGACGTCAAGTTTGTGACTAGTCGTTTAACCCCACCACCAATGTGTCTCCCCCCACTATACCCGTCAAAACCATCAAAACTAACAACCCCTCTCACAGGATTCTAAATCGTTTTTGCACAGATCGGGCTAGGGAGTTTGCATGGGCTTGTATTCAGCATCCACAGGGCTTTGTTTTGTCCCCCGGTTATGGGTTAAATAACGAAAAAAATGAATTGATTTTGGCCGGTAACAGTTTCTTTTTCCTTGTCTCCCATCTTGATCTCTCTATCTCATGGTCATCATCATCATCATCGTCATGACTACATCCACATCCACATCAAATGGCATGCATCACGTCTTGTCTCTCTTTTCAAACGCACGTTGTTTCTTTCTGCACACGTACGTGGTTAATATATAGCAATTGTGGGGGTACGATATGGTAGATGTGTGAGATTTTGAGGGACAAGATGGAAGACATAGAGAGTTGAATTTCTTGGGGTGTTCTCTTTCTCTTTCTTTTATTTTGTTTCTTTTGTTTGCATGGGCGGATTGGGAACATTTTTTGGGATTTGACTTGTTCTGGTTGTCGTCATTCATGGTGTGATATGGAGTCAAAAGGGAAGTATTCCGTTTTCGTCATGAACTTGGATACGGAATCGAGTAAAATACAATATGAAGAGAAAAAAAAACATGTATACTTTTATATTGGATCAAGTCTAGTAGTGAGCCATTGTTAAGATTCATGTGTGTATATGTAACCGTCTATAGGTAATACAATCTAAACCAATCTAAGCACTACCTAGCGCACCCGGGGCATTTCCTCCTCTCACAACGTAAATAACAAACATAAGCAGTCCCATAAGAACAATCACCTTACGAGCTCCGCGACTTTGTAAACTCCGTCCAGTCTCACTTAACTGTTCAACCAACTTATCCCATGAGGTCTTGTAGCAAACGAGACCACCCAGAGCAATCGAGTAACCAAAGAACTGGGTCGGGGTAACAGGCGTTCCCCAAATGAGCATCGAAGAGCCAACCAAGAGAACATCTTTCAAGACACCACAAAGAGTCATAACAACCGCATTAGTCTTTCCAATCAAAAGGACCACCGAGACGTTCAAGGTGAATGCGACACAGCCATTGAGTAGGAACACTCCAAGACCAACATTTGAGAATTCAGCCGCAGTTACACGAGGCAATTCATAGTATGCCGCCACCAGGAAGTTCATAGCAGCACAGCAAGGAGCGTAGTAATAGACGGATACAAGAGGATCCATCTTATACTCGCCACTAAGTAGTTTCTCAACCATAGCCAAACGTAAAGCTTCAAAGACAATACCCAACATCTGGCAAATGAAGCCTATCATGACGAATTGGANCGAGTAACCAAAGAACTGGGTCGGGGTAACAGGCGTTCCCCAAATGAGCATGGAAGAGCCAACCAAGAGAACATCTTTCAAGACACCACAGAGAGTCATAACAACCGCATTAGTCTTTCCAATCAAAAGGACCACCGAGACGTTCAAAGTGAATGCGACACAGCCATTGAGTAGGAACACTCCAAGACCGACATTTGAAAATTCAGCCGCAGTTACGCGAGGCAATTCATAGTACGCTGCCACCAAGAAGTTCATAGCAGCGCAGCAAGGAGCGTAGTAATAGACGGATACAAGAGGATCCATCTTATACTCGCCACTAAGTAGTTTCTCAACCATAGCCAAACGTAAAGCTTCAAAGACAATACCCAACATCTGGCAAATGAAGCCTATCATGACGAATTGGATTTCTCCAAAGGTGGCGATAATCACACCCAAAACGATAATGGAAACATTCAAAAGCGTGCTCATCTTGGGCGCAGAGTTTCCCATGACCCATGACGATAAAAGGACTACCACGGGGGTTGTCGCTTTAAGCATTTGGATGAAGGATACAGAGAGGTATAGGTATGTTACATTTCCGCAGATGAGACTTAGCGAGAAACATACTCCAATGGGGACGATTCCCTTGATGTAGACGTCTTTGTTCATTTTGATCTTGTGACGGCCGTCGAGGAGGGTGGTGGTACGCGCGAGAAGTTGGGTCATGAAAGTGGCGAAGGAGAGATGGTATGTAGTGAGGATTACGGGGTAACCTGGATTTGTTAGTTTGTGAATTTTGTTATTTAAGTGTACATGGAAAACTTACGAAAGTTGAGGGTATCAAGAATCCATTTGTTCATGATAATTAAAGAACCGCTTACTGAGATCCAAAGGCTACATTCATTATGTTAGTCTATACCCCCGTTATCATGTCCAATGACAAGTCTCTTGATTCTTCAAACACATACATAACATAAGCCGCAGCGGGAATTCCATCTCCCAACTTCGGGGGACTCGTAGCCGGCGGGGGCAACAGAGGACCATCCTTAGGATGTTCGATTTCCGCCGACACCCGATCTTTCTTATCAGCGCCCATAATGAAATACTCCAACAACCAAACAAACGATAAAGTAGAAAAAGAAAACAGCGACTCGCGCAAGATGTTTACACCAAGGACTTCTCCTGATGCGATTACGTTGACAGTAGATTTGTAGAAGTAAGAATGAAAAGGAAAGTGGTGATGTGTGTGTGTGTGTGTTATGCTCTGGCGGTGTTCAATTGACCAGGGTTGTGTTGACAAGGAAGGAGGAATGAATGGCCTGTTTGAGGAAAGTCAGGAACCACCAAGCTTGAATGTGAATTTGACTTGGAGTGGGGTGTATATAGAGACATAGAATGTAACGATTTCTGGAAGTTTATAGGTGGTGTATACATATGTATATGACTGATGGGAGGAAATTGCATTGTGTTAAGTTTACGCGGGTTGAAAATGAACGGACGGTGGAATTTTATCGTGCGGCGCCGGAATCTATGAAACTATAACGGCACGGCGTTAAAGTATGCTGGGACATGTTTTATACGGTACATTGAATGGAAAGAGCATTAACTATGATGTTTCCGGTTTAAGATCACCGAGCTGGGTGGTTATCTATGTACATATGTATAAGCATTCCGTTTTTGCCTTTGCAAAGGAAACTTCATGATGTGGACATTATCTGATTCATATCAAAAGATAGGTACATATACTCACGTATGTCAACACTGCCACGCACTAATTACTACTGTACAAATCGTCTCCACATGTAATGTTTGTTTGACCATAGTACAGTAGCATCCATAAGTCCATACGTATATCTCAGCCACCGACTCCATTTGTCACCTCAACTATTGAAAATCTAGTTTACTTTCTCCCTTCTATAAACTTTTCAAAAGCGACGTCCATTTTTCTACGTGTCTTCCATTCCATCGTGGTCGTAGCTAATTGGATTTAACCAACCAGAACGACGGATTGATTTCCTTTTTAGACTTACACCGCAGGGTCTTTTCAAGTCGGGATAAAGACGTAGCACATTGCCCGCTTGAGATACACATACATATCTATTTAGGTCTAAAGTTTGCTGCGTTATACTCCTGGAGACTTGTAAACGTAACTAGTTGGTTAGTTCCTATATTGACATGTCTCGGTACACAGCATACTCCTCGACGTAGCATAGCAAAAAGTCTTAGATGCACAACAGAACCTCAATCCCACCAAAAAGATTCTCGCCACCCCCTAAATCCCAAAATCCAGCCGTCAAAAACATCAATGAATCCGCAACTTTGAAGTAAACTACATTATTGATCTACCAACAGGACCTGATCTGCTGGATAATCAAGTCCATAACTGTGTTTACAAAATGCTTGTTTGAAAGGAAGGTTTTACCTGTTCCCGCTTTAGCCTCAACTTTATCTGCCAGCCGTGTCCACATTCCGGCACAGCAAAATTACCGTGCTCAGATGGGTTGGCTGGTTTCCCCGGAATTAAGAAATATCGAAGCTTGATTCTTCGTTTGGAGATGGCTTGGAACTGTATATGTTTAGTACTGATGATGAATGTGACCTGATTACCGCATAAAGTGGATCGAAACGAGTTAGCTTGATCTACAATAGTCTCATGCAAGACTTGAACAATCATTATCAAAGTTACATATATACATATGTACAGAACAACAGATCAACCTAGTGATATCCACAGATAGACATCCAAAGTACATACGTCGTTACGCTTTGTATGTATAGATTCCCAACGTAGGGCGAAACGAACCGAGCCCAGGAACGGACCGGTCGAGCAAACAATTTACACGCGGTGGTTGGTAAACTTTCCAGAAGAGTACTGGCGCCGTAGTTTCTAGGCTATGCTAACGCAGGGGTTCTTTGAACCAAGCTTTTTACACCGTTGATCGAACGTGAGGCGGCGTGAAACGCGGTTATATTTGACAGTGATTTAGCGACGCATGTGCCATACGCCATACGCATATCGTTGTTACAATGAGGCGATGAAGTATCTGTGTTAGGAACCAAATGTGGCTAATATGTACAGATATTTGAGATATACATACACATGCCATGACTAGGGGGTCGGGCCATGTGTCCTTGTTGTGTAGTACTTGTTCCTGATGGTCATTTCATCAGCGGCTGTGCAAACTCCATTGAAAAGATAATGGTACCGTGTTATCCAGTTGAGTCGGAGTTGGAAAATTGCCCGGTACGGGTGGTAGTCAGCCGGAATTGATACAAGTATCCCTTTGACTCGGCCGATGCTATCAACATAGGTAACCCCTTTCTAACGTCGTGCAGCCACGATACATGTCTCAGCGTCGCATTGAGCGGCTTGGTGGGGTGAATGTCGAAGCTTCATCTATGTCAGGAGCTATGAACAATGTTATATCACCAACACATAATCNTTCCTGATGGTCATTTCATCAGCGGCTGTGCAAACCCCATTGAAAAGATAATGGTACCGTGTTATCCAGTTGAGTCGGAGTTGGAAAATTGCCCCGTACGGGTGGTAGTCAGCCGGAATTGATACAAGTATCCCTTTGACTCGGCCGATGCTATCAACATAGGTAGCCCCTTTCTAACGTCGTGCAGCCACGATACATGTCTCAGCGTCGCATTGAGCGGCTTGGTGGGGTGAATGTCGAAGCTTCATCTATGTCAGGAGCTATGAACAATGTTATATCACCAACACATAATCGAGGGGTCATTACATGCGTATGTATGTACATACCAACCTGCAGCGTAACATAACATAGACAATCCAACAATAGAAAATCAACCCCCCCAAAATAAAAAACCGATACAACATACGCAGACATCCCCACTTCCCTCTCTACATACCCCGCCAACCTGCCAAAAACCAAATTAATCGCTACACCCCTCCCCAAGGCAAGAACCCTCCGCGCCGCCTCCCGACTTTCTATTCAGAAATCGCCTGTAGAAGGGATCCTAGTGTATATACAAAAGTAGAATATATGAAGTAGACGTCTCCTGACTTTGGCGTAGAGTAGGAAGATATACATATATTGTTTGCCTTGCGCCCTTTTTACAGGCAAGAATTGACAGGACGATTTTGATACTTTTTATTTCTTGAGTTTCTTAGTTTCCGTTTTTGGATTTTCTTAGATTTGGTATTTTGGATATTTCAATATGACGAATGTAGACGTTGATATTCTTGTTATTGGTGCCGGACCTACGGGTCTCGGTGCTGCAAAGCGGTTGAATCAGCTTGTAAGTTTTAACCCCCACCTTTCTTCAGCCTACCTANTATGTCAGGAGCTATGAACAATGTTATATCACCAATACATAATCGAGGGGTCATTACATACGTATGTATATACATACCAACCTGCAGCGTAACATAACATAGACAATCCAACAATAGAAAATCAACCCCCTCAAAAGACAAAACCGCTACAACATACGCAGACATCCCCACTTCCTTCTCTACATACCCCGCCAACCTGCCAAAAACCAAATTAATCGCTACACCCCTCCCCAAGGCAAGAACCCTCCGCGCCGCCTCCCGACTTTCTATTCAGAATCGCCTGAAGAAGGGATCCTAGTGTACAATATACAAAAGTAGAATATATGAAGTGGACGTCTCCTGACTTTGACGTAGAGTAGGAAGATATACATATATTGTTTGCCTTGCGCCCTTTTTACAGGCAAGAATTGACTGGACGATTTTGATACTTTTTGTTTCTTGAGTTTCTTAGTTTCCGTTTTTGGATTTTCTTGGATTTAATATTTCAATATGACGAATGTAGACGTTGATATTCTTGTTATTGGTGCCGGACCTACGGGTCTCGGTGCTGCAAAGCGGTTGAATCAGCTTGTAAGTTTTAACCCCCACCTTTCTTCAGCCTACCTAAGAAACTAACACTCAATAGGATGGTCCCTCCTGGCTCATCATCGACTCCTCCCCCAAAGCCGGAGGTCTCGCCGGCACCGATACTACCCCCGAAGGCTTCGTAAGTCCCTTCCCCCATCCCATCTTCACCTCTTAATCTAACCCATCCAGCTCTTCGACGTCGGTGGCCACGTCATCTTCTCCCACTACAAGTACTTTGACGACTGTCTCGATGAGGCTCTCCCCCGTGAATCTGACTGGTATAACCACCAACGGATTTCCTATGTCCGGTACAAGTCCCAATGGGTTCCCTACCCCTTCCAGAATAACATTTCCATGCTCCCCAAAGAAGACCAAGCGAAATGTATCGACGGGCTGATTGACGCGGCCCTAGAACATCGGGTTTCGAATACCAAGCCTAAGGACTTTGACGAGTGGATTGTAAGACTTATGGGCACTGGAATTGCAGATGTCTTCATGAGACCGTATAACTTCAAAGTCTGGGCTGTCCCCACCACCAAGATGCAATGCGCCTGGCTCGGTGAGCGGGTTGCCGCGCCAGATGTCAAAAAGGTCATTCGGAACGTCGTAGAGGGGAAAGTCGCCGGGAACTGGGGCCCCAACGCCACCTTCCGGTTCCCCGCGCGTGACGGTACCGGCGGTATCTGGACTGCCGTTGCGGATACCCTTCCTACCGAGAAGAAGCGCTTTGGTCCCGAGAACCAGGTTGTCAAGGTTGATCCCGCCGCGCACACTGCCACGCTGAAGGATGGTAGTGTTATTACCTATGGCAAGTTGATTTCCACGATGGCCGCTGATCACCTGATTGAACAAATTGGGGATTCTGAGTTGACGACTGCGGCTGAGAATCTCTTTTACTCGTCTACCCACGTTATTGGCGTAGGTATCCGTGGAGACCGTCCCGAGCGTATCGGTGATAAATGCTGGCTTTACTTCCCTGAAGATAACTGCCCCTTCTACCGCGCCACAATCTTCTCCAACTACTCTCCCAACAACCAGCCCGCTGCNCCTACGGCAAGCTGATTTCCACCATGGCCGCTGACCACCTGATTGAACAAATTGGGGATTCTGAGTTGACGACTGCGGCTGAGAATCTCTTCTACTCGTCTACCCACGTTATTGGCGTGGGTATCCGTGGAGACCGTCCCGAGCGTATCGGTGATAAATGCTGGCTTTACTTCCCCGAAGATAACTGCCCCTTCTACCGCGCGACAATCTTCTCCAACTACTCTCCCAACAACCAACCTGCCGCTGACATCCAGCTACCCACCCAACAACTCGGCGACGGCTCCATCCCCACCGATACCACCGCCAAGTCAGGTCCCTACTGGTCTATCATGCTNGATCTCTCCCACCGACGAAATCGTCTCCACATACCACCGGTGCTTCGAACACGGCTACCCCACCCCCTCCCTCGAACGTGAAGACGGCCTCAAGGTTATCCTCCCCAAGCTCCAAGAATGGGATATTTACTCGCGTGGTCGCTTCGGTTCATGGAGATATGAAGTTGGTAACCAGGACCACTCATTCATGCTGGGTGTTGAGGCTGTCGATGCTATTACCATGGGGGCGGTCGAGTTGACGTTGAATTACCCTGATTTCGTCAATGGTAGACAGAACACGGAGAGACGACTTGATGGACTTGGTATGATGANGGCCTCGTCAACACCGAGATGATCTCTCCCACCGACGAAATCGTCTCCACATACCACCGGTGCTTCGAACACGGCTACCCCACCCCCTCCCTCGAACGTGAAGACGGCCTCAAGGTTATCCTCCCCAAGCTCCAAGAATGGGATATTTACTCGCGTGGTCGCTTCGGTTCATGGAGATATGAAGTTGGTAACCAGGACCACTCCTTCATGCTGGGTGTTGAGGCTGTCGATGCTATTACCATGGGGGCGGTCGAGTTGACGTTGAATTACCCTGATTTCGTCAATGGTAGACAGAACACGGAGAGACGACTTGATGGACTTGGTATGATGAAGAAGAGTGTTGTTACCGGGTTAAAGAAGGAGTAAACTTAACAAGTAGTACGGCCTTGTATATTGATATGAATAAATTTGTACATACATATAGCATTATCACGGTTAAAGATGAACTGATGCGTACCACGACCGGGGAATCCCCCCGCAAACTATTATATTCTAAACATCCAATATGCATGTATCCGTGGTTGTAACCACCCCTCGCTTGAAACCGAACCACATGCCTTACTCATCCTATATCGTCAATCACCGATCTCGTACCACGATCTGCCTACCAGGCAACACACACAAGCCAGTTCTCTCATCGCCAGCATTCACACAAAATCACAAGCTTTTGCCAAAAAAAATTGAATTTTAATTGAATTGTTACAAGAAAAAATAATGTTGCAGATAACCCGTAGACGCCAAGCCGTTGTGAATACAACCCAGCCAGTACGCCCACATATTCCAAAAGATAACTAGAATCAAAAAAACAATACCCAAAAGATAAAAATCAAATCACCGTCCGAAAAGCGCCAAGAGGAAGAAGAAAAGGTCGTAAAGTATCGTAGCAACCGGGCCCCCCAATCAGGGCACCCTCCCCAGCTGTAAAGGAACAAAAAGAGTACAAAGGAAATCTAAGGTAGAAAAAAACAAAAAAGGAAACGAACAAAAAGTAGAACACTACAACCGCCCTTTACCGACGGGGAGTGCTGCGGTTCTTACGGCGTCTCCGCTCGGGAACGGCAGAAACGGAACGCTTCTCATTGGACTTACCAATGTTGCGTTCCGACTCTGGCTTCCAGGTGCCTTCAAACTCGTGTCTAACCATAGCTTGTGGGTCTTCGTAGCCTCTAGCTCCCATCTGACCCACGCCAGGAGAGAACCCGGTAATCGGGAGAACCACGACATCGCCGAGGCGGCGGGCAGAGGTCATGCCAGTGAAGTTTCTCCAGGTGATCTCTTCAATGGCCGGGGTGGCGGGAGAATCAACAGAGGCGGTGCTGGGCCCCGAAGTACCCGCGGGCTTGAAGTAGTGCGGGTCGTTGAAGTAGCTCATGATAGCGTCAGTCCAGACGGCAGGCCCGGTAAACTCGATGACGTTCTTATCGAGGGTTCCGTCGAGAGTGCCGGCGGCCTTGCGCTTGAGAGTCTCTTCGGTGATGCGGGAGATGACCTCGCGGAGAACGGGGTGGCCGGGCTTGGCCTTCATAGTCCATTGGCAGAACTGGATACGACGAGAGTACCAGTCGGCCCAGTCCGGGCGGTCAGGGTCGGCCTCAATTCCAATAACGAGACCGAAGGAGTCACGGGGGACAGTCTTGGGGACCCACTCGGACGCACTCTTGAGAGCCTTAGTATCAATATCAGAGTAAATACCACCACGCGCATACAGAATCAAGTAGCGGAAGAAGTCGGCCTTGAGAACGGGGAGAGGAAGCGAACGGTAGGCATCGATAACCTCAGGAACAGCCGAGTAAAGAAGACGGACAAGAGGAAGGGCAACCTCGTCGGTGATGACCTCGTGGATGAAACCAGGGTGGTGAATCGACCAANGTACCCGCGGGCTTGAAGTAGTGCGGGTCGTTGAAGTAGCTCATGATAGCGTCAGTCCAGACGGCAGGCCCGGTGAACTCGATGACGTTCTTATCGAGGGTTCCGTCGAGAGTGCCGGCGGCCTTGCGCTTGAGGGTCTCTTCGGTGATGCGGGAGATGACCTCGCGGAGAACGGGGTGGCCGGGCTTGGCCTTCATGGTCCATTGGCAGAACTGGATACGACGAGAGTACCAGTCAGCCCAGTCCGGACGGTCAGGGTCGGCCTCAATGCCAATAACGAGACCGAAGGAGTCACGGGGGACAGTCTTGGGGACCCANGGAACAGCCGAGTAAAGAAGACGGACAAGAGGAAGGGCAACCTCGTCGGTGATGACCTCGTGGATGAAACCAGGGTGGTGAATCGACCAACTAGCCTCCTCCTCACGGTAAGCAAAGTCGCTATCGCCGGGGGTGTTTTTCCACGTTTGCCAGATGTACGCAGGGAACTTGGAAGAGACATCGTAGGTGTAAGTGTACTCGAGCTTGTCGCGCAAAGACATCTTTGTCATGTCAACCATGGGGCGCTGCTTGGCAACTCCGTTAGAGCCACCAGCGTTGGCTTGAACATTGGCACCGGCGGCGGAGTTGGTGGCGGATGAGACGGAGGAGTCGGCGTGGAGAGGGAGGGTGGCGTGTGATGAGCGGGTGCCGAGGAAGAAGACGGCTAGGATGAAGAAGGCCGCGATTAGGGCGCGCCGGGGGGTTAACATGGCGGCGGTGGCGGTGGTGGCGGCGGTTGTCGAGGGGGAGATGGGGTTGTCGGTTTATAGATGACTTGGATGTAGGGCGTGAAGCAATCTATGTGGTGTATGTAGAGGGCAAGAGAAACAAGTGAGACCAGCGTCACTTGGTGGGGTCTTTTTTTTTGTGTGTGTGTGTGTGTCGTCTGAGTATGTTAATAGAGGCAGATATTAACGATGAGGAAAAAAAAGTTTCTAACATGGATCTCAGAACATAACCACGGGCGACAAGCCGATATTTAAAGCTACCTCGACGTTGAAGCTAGGCCCTGCGGAACTGCTCTGGGAGAAACGAACTCACGGGCTCCATACATCCCATTCAACGAGGGGCGTGGCAAAATCGACCAATCTGGGGCGTGCGCCAGACCAGCTAACACGCTAATACAAGGGCCAACCAGCCAGGGTGGGGGCGTGGCCAAAAAACACGAACGAGCAAAAACGAAAGCTCCTACTACCTATAAAGCTACGAAACGGGCCAAATCTGGAAAGATTGGGGGGGGTTTGACAGCGCTGTGGTCCAAGTTGTAGGCTATATATTAAGAAATCGTTACAGGGCGTCAAGTGGGCTGTTGCGGGCTGTGGAGAGGCGGAACGGCGGTCAGGAAATTTTGACTTTGGGACACGCAAGCTGGGTTGGTGATATCAGGAAAGAGTGAAAAGACACGAGAAGGGAGGAAGGCGGGGATTGGGAAGGAGCTGATGGGGGGGGAATGGATTGACGGTTGATTAGATGACGAGATTGGAAATTGGATTCATATGTGATTTGGAGATTGGCGGTAAATTATTGTGGGTTCTTTTTTTGGTCAATCAATGTCTTGACAGACATCTAGATCTAACCTGTCAGATGCCATCGAGTGGTAAAAACCCTAACCCGACAGAAGACCACACAAAAAAGTATGAATGACGTTCGCTTTGAGCCGCTTTATTCGTCCAGCTTACTACATAGTCTGACACATGAATTTCGTACTCCATGTTATGTCTCTAACTACATACATACATACGTACTCAAGGCACTGAATTTCCAAGTTGGTCGATTTGTCGCATCCCGAAACTAGACTTTTCCCCCCGCAAAAAATTCACCTCCATACCAGTGAAAATTTGTCCGCACACTTGTGGCCTGGATATGGTCTTGGGCGATGTTTCCAATGGTTGTCGACTTGCGTCAGCTCCTAGCTTTGACTTGTTTGGAGTTTTTTTAAACCTCTAGAGACAAAGTGGATAATCTATTTAGCAGGAACCGCTGTAGATCGTCGCAGCATTGCATTGGTCATTCTTTTGTTAACCAATATTTTGTACATATGTACATTTGTACATCCATACAACACTAGGATAACAAGAATTCCTTAAAATAGTCGAGACAGACCACCGCGCCACATCGCTGAAATTCTCTCCGTTTCCACGGGCCCGTACAGCCATCAACATCAGTCAGAACCCGTCTGATTAGTGAAATTCCCCGGCCGTCCAAACAAGTTCACTATCTGAAGCCATCTCTGAATCAGACTCGCCACCCCCGACCCAGAAATACCATTCATGAGGAATCCTATTTGTGATTTTTCGTGTTCCTGCGTTGAAAGCCACGTATATCTACTCTCGTCGCACTCCAACATGGTAACTGGCAGACCACTCCGGGGCGTCGTTGCTGACATGTGGCGTGGTAGTGGCGGCTGAATGTTGGCCGGGACAAACAATCCATGGACATACATACATACATACATACTTGGTTAGAGGCATTACCGACGGATTTGGCCGGATAGCTGCTGCGTCTTGCTGCGCATGCTGCGGGGCGAGGAAGAAGGAGCTGGGTCTATCTAGCAAACATGAAGAGCCTGTATGCTACATATGTTTGTATGGATAGTCTGTGGAATTTCTGCATGTATTGGCGTTGAGTTCATCCATCCATCCATCTCATCAATAACTCCAGACAAACGGGTGAAACAGTGTGGCCATGAACCAGGTTTGCATCCCTCCATTCTTGACACACACCACCTAGTTGAGATCGACTCAAACACAAAGTTCCCTGGGAGATCGTCCCAGCTGCGTTGCGTTTCATACGGATAAAATAAGAAATCCACATGTGTATGGACATACGCAGCTTTAACAAGGGAGAATCATCGAAACATGCCTTATGGGAGACCATGACCGGAGTGGCGGCGCTTCGGAGCACGAGCATTGGAAACCTGATGGTTGCATATGGAGGCGGCTTGGTGGTTGTTCGGCCCGTTTGCACGTAATCCTCTAATGTAAACATCTAGGATCACATCGCGGGTGAAATTTAGTGGTAACAACTGACAAATGTTTGACTATTTGGATATGTTGTTCCTTGTTCTGGGTCTTTGTACAAGGCTTCAAGTAACACATTCGGCAGTATCACTATGCGACAGGTCTCTGATTCATCCTTTACCGATGACCACTCATCATGGTGTAAGTTCAACCTCATCACATCGATTATACAAAATCGGAAATATGTCCAAAGCTCCAATCCATCACACGTTCCGCCAAGACGCAATTCAACACCTGCCAGACTTAACTTAAATCCCATTCACCCATAGTTTTTCCCATGCCACCAAACTCTGAACAGCTTGCATATTCGCTTTCCCCTAACAGCTACATATGCACATGCGTATCTACATACCTATCTACACCCCGACCCCGCTCCGTCCACAACGCAAACAATATTCAAGCCCACAAAACCCACAAACCCACAAAGACGGCCCCGGAATTACTATCGTGCCCGCAACACAATGCTTCTTCAATGTTCCAGAAAACCCTGATTCCTCCTCACAACTCTCCTTGAAGCCCTCTTGTCTCGTCCGTTGCTGACGCGGCTACTGCCATCGAGAAAAGAGGAAAGAAGNACGTTCCGCCAAGACGCAATTCAACACCTGCCAGATTTAACTTAAATCCCATTCACCCATAGTTTTTCCCATGCCACCAAACTCTGAACAGCTTGCACATTCGCTTTCCCCTAACAGCTACATATGCACATGCGTATCTACATACCTATCTACACCCCGACCCCGCTCCGTCCACAACGCAAACAATATTCAAACCCACAAAACCCACAAACCCACAAAGACGGCCCCGGAATCATTGTGCCCGCAACACAATGCTTCTTCAATGTTCCAGAAAACCCTGATTCCTCCTCACAACTCTCCTTGAAGCCCTCTTGTCTCGTCCGTTGCTGACGCGGCTACTGCCATCGAGAAAAGAGGAAAGAAGGGGGAGAAGAATGTCAGGATATAACGTCCAACGACGTTCGGACTGTAATTTCGCGAATATGGTTTCTGCTTACCGGTGTAACTTTGGTGCTATCCAAAGAAAAAGTATATACGAGACCGGCACGGCGTTTTATATACCGGTTTAACTCTTTTTCATCTCAATTCTTTATAACCGGTGTTTTACAGACATCCGGTACAGATTGTACATCGACGGAATTAACCTTCACAAATATTAGGGTTATCATTATGGAGAAACTAGTAAAACAGAAAAAAATCTTAACGATTAAACAAAAACCCACCAAAAAAAACATGATCTCACCAACCGAAATCGAATCGGTGACCTTTCGATGGCAACTTGCAATTACAGTCGAACGTGATAACCAACTACACCATGGTGAGTTTCGACAGTGGTTAACCACTGCGCATGGCTTGTTGCTGCTCGAAGCCACAAGAGGGCTTATAAAGAAAACTTTTGTGCGGTCCGAACCCTTGCAAATCAATTCACATAATAGGGTTACCTCATTCACCGAACAAAGGAATGGATTGGTTAGGCAGCTATTGTTCTGTAGCCTTGTATTGACTTGTCATGAGCTCACAATCCGGGAAAGTGCGTTCAGGTGTACAGCAATGTGCAACAATATAGAGCCATTGTCACTTCCCGCAGCACGTATTCTCGTAAGCTCAAGGTAGCACGGATGCAACAGTAAAGTGCAGTTTCGAGGTGTTTGAGGTACAGGTCATCGGGGCGGTGGCGGACGGACAGGCGTCGGGGGGGCGAATTCGGCAACGGTAGTAAGTAAGTGGGGCGGAAAACGAAGATATGCTTTTGGTATATGTATCCGGACGTGATATACAAATACTAGGGGGCGGGTTATCAACCTGTTCTATACAATATATCTGGTTTTAGTGGACGGGGCGAGCGGCGCGAGGGGGAAGATCCTGGGCGCTGATGTGGGGGTGGTTTAGATTTACGGCTTTTCGGGCGATGAGCTCAGTAGATAGACTTATGGATTGGTGGATGACGTGGGACGAACCGTGAATTGGGACGTTGTACAAGAAGAGGTCATGGTATCGTTCTGGAAGGTGGACCATGGTTGACAGAGACTATTTGGGTTGTAGAAAATCAAATTGGGGAACATGAACATGGGCCTTTGTGTGTAGGTGACCAGGAGGAAAATCATATGGGTTTGTATCGCTTTAGGAACCGGAGCCCCGGAGGATCCAACCGGCAAGATAGGACGGACCAGTTTTAGTCACAACGGCATAACTGCTTTTTAAAAACAAACGGCAGGTGCAAAAGAAAATCCACAATATGCCATCAAGCAAGGGCTTCAATAACCCCTTTCCCTGGAAGCATAACCATAGGGATACAACTCGACGTGTTAGTCTTTCCTGATATGGCGATTCCTTAATAGGCCGTGAATAAGCTTGATGCCTGCACTGTGTTACCTATGTTGTTTAAAGGGGCGACGTGGTTGGTTGGTTGCTTTGGGAAAGAATAGACAGGCCCTGGGGGGGCATATTGTGGATGATCAGATGGGGCAAGAAGAATCCGTAGCTACCTGAATTGAGGACGGATTTGCCGGAAGAGGAACGATGGTCGACGAGTGATGGGCTGCAGGAATTTTGTGGTGTAGTGTTTTGCATGTCTTGGTGGCGTTTGAAGTCTGGCTATAAAGGGTAGGAAGAAGACGGAGTTGAGGAATGTCATTGTTCTGAGGATCTTGTTCATTATTCTGTTTTGTTTTTGTTAGATTACACCATGGCTGAGACTGAGAGATATCAGGGGGTCGTTGATCTTCACCCTTTAGCACCGTTACGAGAACATGAGTTTCTTGTTGCGAGAGATGTCATTAGGAAGTCTCGTGGATCAGAAGCTGGCCTTTACTTCCGGGAGATATTCCTTCAAGAACCTCCTAGAGACTCTTTAATCNTGGGGGGGCATATTGTGGATGATCAGATGGGGCAAGAAGAATCCGTAGCTACCTGAATTGAGGACGGATTTGCCGGAAGAGGAACGATGGTCGACGAGTGATGGGCTGCAGGAATTTGGTGGTGTAGTGTTTTGCATGTCTTGGTGGCGTTTGAAGTCTGGCTATAAAGGGTAGGAAGAAGACAGAGTTGAGGAATATCATTGTTCTGAGGATCTTGTTCATTATTCTGTTTTGTTTTTGTTAGATTACACCATGGTCGAGACTGAGAGATATCAGGGGGTCGTTGATCTTCACCCTTTAGCACCGTTACGAGAACAGGAGTTTCTTGTTGCGAGAGATGTCATTAGGAAGTCTCGTGGATCAGAAGCCGGTCTTTATTTCCGGGAGATATTCCTTCAAGAACCTCCTAGAGACTCTTTAATCGTCTACCTTGAAGCTGAAGCCAACAAGTCACCACCAGAGAAACTACAACAAGTTCGCCCAAAAAGACACGCCAAAGTACAATATGACGTCATCGAAAATGGTACCACACGGTATACCCAAAGCACCGTTGACCTCGAGAGCAAACAAGAGGTTAGTGTAACCACCGCTGAAAGCCACCAACAGCCTTCATTTACCTTGTAAGTTATTCGGTACCGAAGATTAGCGTGTGACGATGGGCTGACGAACCGTGGCTATGTAGGGCTGAGTATCACTCGCTTCAGGATGTAGTTATGCAGTCGAAACTTTTCAGGGATGCCTTGAGCGAGTTTATTATCCCGGAGAGATTTAGGATATTGATTGACCCGTGGCCATATGGCGGACCGGATAAGGAGGAAGGAGACTTACCGAGACTTATGCAAGGATTGGTATATTGTCAGGATACGACGAGTCAGAATCCGGATTCGAATCATTATTCATATCCTGTCCCGTTGATTCCCGTGATTNTTCGGTACCGAAGATTAGCGTGTGACGATGGGCTGACGAACCGTGGCTATGTAGGGCTGAGTATCACTCGCTTCAGGATGTAGTTATGCAGTCGAGACTTTTCAGGGATGCCTTGAGCGAGTTTATTATCCCAGAGAGATTTAGGATATTGATTGACCCGTGGCCATATGGAGGACCGGATAAGGAGGAAGGAGACTTACCGAGACTTATGCAGGGATTGGTATATTGTCAGGATACGACGAGTCAGAATCCTGATTCGAATCATTATTCATATCCTGTCCCGTTGATTCCCGTGATTGACGTTCGTCAACGCAAGGTTCTTCGTGTGGATAGGTTATCTCTTGATTTGGCACATCACGGGTGGACAACAGATCCCAAGACCGGTAAACCAACAGTCCCATTGTTCCGGAACGCCAAACCAGCTGAGTACATACCTGAGCTACTTCCTCCCGAAGTTTCACCCAGGACAGATCTTCGACCTATCAACATCACTCAGCCTGAAGGGCCATCTTTCTCAGTTACACCCGATGGATACATTGAATGGCAACGTTGGCGTCTCTGGGTATCATTTACCCCACGGGAAGGTGCCGTACTTAACAACGTCACTTATAACGGTCGCCCTGTCATGTACCGGATGAGCTTCAGTGAAATGACAGTTCCATATGGAGACCCACGTACACCATACCACCGGAAACAAGCATTCGACTTTGGTGACGGAGGGATAGGTCGAGCGGCGAATAACCTCCAATTGGGCTGTGACTGTCTAGGAGCTATCCATTATCTCTCGACACGACTGGCAACCAGCGATGGGAAATCAACCGTCAGTCCAAACGTAGTATGTATCCACGAACAAGACAACGGAATCGGCTGGAAACATACAAACTTCTGGACTGGCCGACCAGCGGTAACCAGACTCAGAGAGCTTGTAATCCAATTCATAATCACCCTGGCAAACTACGAATACGTTTTCGCCTATAAGCTCGACACAGCAGGAAACATCACAGTCGAGGTTCGCGCCACCGGTATGATATCCGTCGCCCCAATTTCCGAAGACATCAAAACGACACCTTACGGACTCGTCGTTGCCCCTGGGGCCCTCGCACAGAACCATCAACACGTCTTTGCTGTACGGATGGACCCTTGCATAGACAGTTATCGAAACGGAGAGACCTGTGTAGTTGTTGAAAAGACTCAGGCTGTTCCTTTGAACGAGGGGATGAATATCCACGGGAACCAATTCGCTATATCACGAAGGATTGTTAACCAGGCAGAGGCGTTTAATGCGGATCCGACGAATAACTTGGCTGTGAGATTGGAGAATAGACGGGTGGTTAATAAAGTGAGTAATCGGAATGTGGGATTCAAGTTCACACCGTTGGCAACACAGCTGTTATTGGCACATCCGGAAAGTCGACAGGCGAAGAGAGCCAAGTTTGCACAGCATCATGTTTGGGTTACGGGGTATCGAGATGGAGAGTTCTGGGCTGGTGGGGAGTTTACTAATATGAGCACCGAGGAACACGGCGGTGTAAGTGACATGGTGAAACGAGGGGATTGGTTCGATCAATCGGCTGAGAAAGAAGGGGAAGGACGACTTAGTACGCCGGTAGTCTGGAGTGTATTTGGCCTAACACATAATCCTCGTATGGAGGACTGGCCAGTCATGTAAGTTATACGCTATCAATAACCCATCCCAGCTAACCAATATCCAGGCCCACCGAAATCCACTCATTCCAAGTGCGTCCAGCCGACTTTTTCGAATATAACCCCGCTCTAGACATGCCCACGAACAAGGACAAAACCAGTGTCCTGGTGCCCGCTACAAAGCCCGGATGTCCTGGGTGTGAATAGACTGATTCTCTAAGCCTTCTCGGGAGGGTTAATCTTGAGAGAAAAGTCAATGTGGGGGACACCCTGGTGGATGGCGCTGGTAGAGATGATATCGATATCTGTAATGACTAGTTAGACAAGTTTCAACATGACCAGACTCATTGAACATACCGTTGCAAACGTATCCCGCCGCATTCTCCATGGTTAAGCCACCAGATACTTCCAAAAGGAACTGTCTTTTTCCGACCCACCGCTGTTTCAGGCTGGCCGCGGCAATCTTGACACCATCACCAGTGAAGTTATCCAGCATGACAACATCCGCTCCAGCGGAAATAGCTTCATCGGCTTCTTCCTCACTTTGCACCTCTACCTCAATCTTCACACTGAATCCCGCAACACTCTTGGCCGCTGCCACAGCCTGCGTGATACTGCCCTTGCTCCAAACATGGTTATCCTTCAACATAACCATACTCGACAAGTCATGTCTATGAGCATCCGCCCCACCCACCAACATGCCATACTTCTCCACCACTCTAAAGCCCGGCGTAGTCTTTCTCGTCCCCGCCAAACGGCCCGTGAAACCCGCCCCAGCAACCAACTCCACCATCTCCCGACTCCGAGTCGCCACACCACTGCACCGACTCATCAAATTCAACGCAACCCTCTCTCCCAAAAGAACCCCCCTAGCCGGTCCCGAGACCCTCGCAACCTCAATCTTCCCGCCCTTCGGATCCAACATGGTCCCCTCGGCCACCCGCCATTGGATCTCACAACCGCACTGCGCAAAGATCTCGTTGACGAATGGCACGCCGGCGAGCACACCGGGCGATTTACACCAGAGGGTGGCGGTGCGGGGGACTTCGCCGACCACGAAGCCGCCGTAGTCGAAGGAGGGCGTGTCTTCGGCTAGCCAGGCGGATACGTCGGTTTTCCAGGATGGAGGGAGGAGATGGGCGAGGTTGCCGTGGTCGAGGGGGGATGAAGAGTTGGCCATTTTGTTTGTTTGGTGGGTCTTGCGCTGCAAGATTGGATTTGGTGAANGTATAGTGTGTTATATAAAGGTTGACCCCACCATCGTCTGGTTTGCGAAAATAATGACGCTGCTTAAATAGTCTGTGGGAACCCTGGACAAGGGTTGAATTAAAGTGATTACTAAGGGACGATTGGGGGTTCGTTACACAGACGAGGTATCATGTTACGTTTGATGATGTAATGGCGAAACAAATGCATTGGGAGATGGGAAAACAAGATTGACGGTCGGCGTTAATAATTTGAGTGCCAAAGTCAACAGCTTGTATAGCGGAGCCACCAGTCCGACTGCCGGAATCAAGAGTGGGACGTTTCAAAGGAGTCTAACCTTCTCCATCCCCAAGAGCTATGTCAGCGTGAATGGTGGATTCAACATAACTAAAACAGGAATACTAACAAATTGTATTTAACGCTATGAAAATACTCATCTGAACACCCCAGATCAGACCACAAAGGAAAAATGTGGTGTCTCCAATCTCATAATAGTACCTCTATCTCTCCAAGAACGCATCGTCGGCTACAGGTGAGACGACGAAGCAGAATGCGACAACGGCCACTTCGATTCATCCTCGAACACTAATGGATGACATATGTCTGATACAGCGGGTTGCTTGCACGGGAGGCGCGACCGTAGTATAATCCGTTGACTGGCTTCTGCNGTATAGTGTGTTATATAAAGGTTGACCCCACCATCGTCTGGTTTGCGAAAATAATGACGCTGCTTAAATAGTCTGTGGGAACCCTGGACAAGGGTTGATTTAAAGTGATTACTAAGGGACGATTGGGGGTTTGTTACACAGACGAGGTATCATGTTACGTTTGATGATGTAATGGCGAAACAAATGTATTGAACGATAGAAAAACAAGACTTGGGGTAACATATAATGTATGGTATGGGACTAGAATGTCAACAAAAAAGTAAACTCGGTGACAAGCAGTACATAGGCCGAATGTGGAAATAAGAAGTCATCAAGGGAACCCGCGAATAGTGCCTCCATCTCTCCAAGAACGCATCGTCGGCTACAGATGAGACGACGAAGCAGAATGCGACAACGGCCACTTCGATCCATCCTCGAACACTAATGGATGACATATGTCTGATACAGTGGGTTGCTTGCACGGGAGGCGCGACCGTAGTATAATCCGTTGACTGGCTTCTGCTTGGCCACTGGTTTGACACGAGGTCTCCTTGGGTTATCCAATCTGAGTGTGGCTCTGGCACTGGTATTTTCTGGCGTCTTCTCCGTAGGCTTCTTGTGGCTGCGATGAATGCTGGAGTTGCGGAGTCGGAAGCTTTCATATCCGCGTTTTTTGGATTGTAGTCGGAGGCGGAAGGTCTTCAGCCGTGTCATGCTTTGGATTGCCATAGGGCGAATCCATGCAACACTATAGAACTCTGTTGGATACCCCCTGATCTGGTGAGAGAGGTTAGCGACACCCACACGCCTAGCGTGGATTACATTTGGACTTGTGGATTCAGTAGGTGCCGCCATTGGCTTGACCAGAAGATAAAAGGTGCCCGCTATTGTCCCGGAATCATAAAGCCCCAGGAACAAATTGACTCGGATAACCTTGGGGATTTCGACAGAGATGTCGACTGTGGACTGGGTGATTAGATCTTTCCGTGAGCGATGCGAGCCTCTAGTAAGAACTACTAAATGTTTGTCACTCAATTCGTTCACGAAATTTATGTCAAGACCCATGCGCCGAATTAAAGAAGCTCGCTTCGCCATTGGGGTCAGGTGGTGTAATATGGGAGCTGATTTGTAGACTTTGAAACTGCCGTGTATCCGATACCATGACGCAGTGGAGAACGTGTGAGCCCAAGACCACGTGGGGAAGGCATCACACCTGGTTCCTTTGGTGCCCCTGGGAGGGTTTCTCCACATCAAGCTTTCCCTGATTCTTCGTGTACTGATCCCATAGATGTGTTCAACTCCCTTGGCCTCCAAAAACCCTGATATGGCGTTAAGTCTGTCGGTCGGATACGTCAAAGAACGTCCAATATATGATCCTAGAATCTCAGTAAGGGAACTTGTGATACCCACGCAACACCAATAGTCAGGCTCAGGCATCTGCTCAATTGCCAAATGATGGTATGTGACGGTTGGGCAGTTTATATGCCAGACCAGGGTGAAATCTGTCATGTATAGACGCCGAGGGGAAAGATGCTCTTCTTGTAGTGTCCATCCTCGGGTAGCCCACTCAGGACTATACTCACCTTCTTCATATCCCCATCTATCTATGGTGCCTGCAATACTAGAGAAGTCGCTACCACGAAATAATCGCGTAAAATTACGGCTATAACCGTACAACCCCGAGTTGATGTCTTCATACAATGCGCAGATAACCGTCAACCACGAGTTGGCGTAAATGTCTCCCATTGCATGAATTTGTTCGGCCTTTTCCAAGTTATCGTTTTGAATAATACAATAACGGTCAATCCAAATGTATGGAATACCGAGGTCCCTGGCCAGTTGCATACAGTCGTACAGAGTCCTGGACATGGTTTTGGTGGATAGGAATCCAGGCGTCATAAATTGAGATTTATTCTTCTCGGTCAGTATGTTGGCATCGTTTGAATCCCATCGGTAACTGACGGCCGAGTATTTGACGTGGACATTCCCAATGTGGACGACGCATCGCTTTTGCACGTTAATGAGACGGAATGAATCGGGGAACTCTACAGACAAGATTAGCTTGGGACATCAACAATGACATCTTGTAGCTTACGGCTGTGGTGTGTATCGGAAGATACTGCCAACCGTTGCAAACACTCTTCCAAGGATTTGTCTAGCGCCCCCTTTAGAAATAAAGGATCAAATCGAAATCTGTCGCACAAGACGTCGATATGTCTTCGGGTACTTTGTAGGGGTATCACCAAGTCCCTAGTATACTCGAGCTTCGGCCTGTCATCTCCTTCCAAATACCGTTCCCACGAAAGTGGAACATAAATGTAACCGCCCATGGGTTCAAAGACGTAGTTGCGACGGTCAACAAGGTTTGGCATGACTGATCTTATCGCCACCTTTGCACCAATATTGGGTATCCCATGCAGCCGCTCAACCACAGCTCGTGCTATTTGAAGACACATTGAACATCCGCATGTCAGTCCAAGTCGTGCTAACACCTTGTCATTTGTCTCTCTCGGGAATACATTCCATGGTTTTCGTTCCTTGACATCCGGTGGTTCTGGCACAGAAAGCAGCTGCTGGATATCCGACTCTCCAAGTGTCCACCACTCGAGATTTGTCGTTCGTGGGCCGTCGACGGGAAATATCTGAGTATACACCTCATGGCCATCTTCGTCCACGGTGGCTCTCACATTTCGTTGTATGTACTGCTTCTTGCAGAATTGACAACCTTCAACTACCGTATAGCCAAGAAACATATCAATACATGCCGCGCACCAACCCTGGGCTGTACCGAGATGTGTAACGGCTCGGCGATTATACTCAGCACAAGTCTCGCCGAAGTCATTATCTTCCTTTACATGTGCAACATTTCTAGCAGCCTATTGCTGTTAGTTTGACGCACACAGGGGAAGTTCTGCGAACATTTTACCTGGTCAGTTTCGTAATTGAAGCTCAAGGCATAGATGTATGGGTAAGTACGTGGATTTAAATCGATAAATTCTAACTGGAACATTGTTGTATGTTTGTGAAGTTTAATCCGCGGTGGTTAGCTATGGGTATCAAAGTTATTGTTTTTCACAAGCATGAAAAACGTCTAAACCTGTTGGAGAATTCAGTCAGGTAAAGTTATTTGGAAAACACATAATCTTTTTTCTCTCTTTTCTTCTATGTACAGATGGTGATAGTGCTATATATACATGACCATTGGGGGTTCTCATTTCTGTCATCCGGACACCATCACAATCGGAGAGAGAGCGGTCAGTCAACAACACTATGCCGGTGGCTTACCGGTTTACCTAATAAATCGACCCCGTTATATATTACATATCCCAACGGGAGGGATCGGTAAACAACGCTGTACGACTTACACGACTGCGTTTGCTCATTTACCCGTATCTCTGACACCTATCGCCACGCCGGACTCCCACAATAACCTTAACGTTCAATGGACTGATAGGTATGTACCTCGGTGTCCAGACGTCGTCCACACGCCACCAGTACCCCCAATCTCTGACAAAACCTCAGCAAGTCTATTAAACATGTTTTTGGGTTCATGCATCTTGGGTCCTTCAGAGGCCTGCATAAAAGTGCGGGGTATGGTTCAATCAAACATACGCCTCCAGAGTATAGAGGAGTCTTCCAATAAATATGCAGGCTGACGGGCATACTTACGATCAAACCTCGCCTCCAAATAGACAGCCGGCGCCTCGTATGATATTTAACCAATAAGAAATGCAATACCATTGCTTTACGGTCGGCACTATGTATTCACAATACTACATACAACACTTTCGAATCTGCCCTCGGCACTTTGTAATGTTTTTTGCTGGCAACTTCAAACATGTTCTAACGTTTACATGACNAGAGGAGTCTTCCAATAAATATGCAGGCTGACGGGCATACTTACGATCAAACCTCGCCTCCAAATAGACAGCCGGCGCCTCGTATGATATTTAACCAATAAGAAATGCAATACCATTTCTTCACGGTCATTACTATGTATTCACAATACTACATACAACACTTTCGAATCCGCCCTCGGCGCCTTGTAGTGTTTTTTGCTGGCAACTTCAAACATGTTCTAACGTTTACATGACAAGACAATAACTAAAGACACAGAACAATATCACATGGGGGTCATTAGTGTCGGAAAGCGGAAACAAAAATAAGGGTCTTTACTTCTCCAATCACGAAGGCAACCAGTCCACCCAAGGTAGTTGTCAACGCCTCTCCGTTTTTCAGTCCGCCAGCCCGAGGAGCAACGTTAGTGCTAATACTCGGTCAACCAAACGATCTGTTGCTCAAGCTGCTCTCATTAGAACTACAATGGGTCTTTTACGTCTCACGGCCCATGAGGGATACTTGCTGTATCGACAGCTTGCTTTAGATTGATCTGAATAGCTAGCAATCCAAGGTCGGATACTGAGTATCGATGACATGTTGGCCAGGTCTAACAGGCGACGTCTATGCACCGGGATCTGGATATACATGGGAATCAGCAAATAGCAGTTCGCAACCGTATGATAGTTCGACATATAAGAGGCTATGTATATTCTACGCTACAAATTTCACAACATTGACAGGAGTCACTCTTGCATGTATAATATGTATTCATGCTGGGTAGGATAATTTCAAGCGACGGTGGCACTGAAGAACCAAGTATAGGCGGTGACCAGAGCAAACCGTCCTCGAGCTGACCCTATTATAACCAGGTTTCACACAAACAGTATATGTACATAGATCGATCCTGTGTATTACTATTAACTATTAACTACTNTTACATGACAAGACAATAACTAAAGACACAGAACAATATCACATGGGGATCATTACTGCCGAAAAGCAGAAACAAAAATAAGGGACCTTACTTCTCCAAGCACGAAGGCAACCAGTCCACCCAAGGTAGTTGTCAACGCCCCTCCGTTTTTCAGTCCGCCAGCCCGAGGAGCAACGTTCGTGCTAATACTCGGTCAACCAAACGATCTGTTACTCAAGCTGCTCTCATTAGGCCTTGCACGTCGAACCTCATGTCTATAATGCTCCGTCGCACTGCAAGGCAAAGTGAAGCGACCAACAGTCGTTGGGAGATTTGCCCAAGTTACGTCACGGAGGAGTGTCATGTTGTTGTTGTTAGTGTCCTATTTATAACCTAGGAGTGTCATATTGTACCTTAGCGGGATGTCACATTTGGGGTTAATAATAATCGGCATTGGGGATGGGCGGAGAAGCTGCAACCTTGAAGTCGCTGACGTCATACCAACTAATAACAAAACCCAAAGGGTCCATCTTCTTGATGCCGTAGTACTGGTATATCCCCAGAACAGTAGCAAGGTGATAATATAGTTGTTATACAACAGGCGTTGAATAACATGGACTGTAGAGTGCACATAGACTAAGAACTAGCAACGAATTATCTGCATCCACAGAAGCCGACGAACATAGGACTAAAATAGATCTTTTACGTCTTAAAGCCCACTAGAGATACCTGTTGTTTCAAAAGTTTGCTTTAGATTGATCGGAATAGCTAGCAATCCAAGGTCGGATACTAAGTATCGATGACGTGTTGGCCAGGTCTAACAGGTGACGTCTATGCATCGGGATCTAGGTATACATGGGAATCAACAAAGGCTAGTCACGGGCGGGAGCAGTTCACAACCGTATGATAGTTCGACATATAAGAGGCTATGTATATTCTACGCTACAACTTTCACAACCTCGACAAGAGTCACTCTTGCATGTATAATATGCATTCATGCTAGTTAGGATAATTTCAATTGACAGTGGTACTAAAAGATCAAGTATAGCCAGTGACGAGAGAAAACAATCAGCGAGCTGTCAGGTTTCACATAAGCAGTGTACATAGATCGATCCTGTGTATTACTATTAACTATTAACTACTAACTACCATCACAACCCTCTTCAGCGAATTGCATCCCTACACAGCCTAGCCATATAAACCAACCCCACCCCCAAAACTGCAATCTGCCCCGCAACTGCCCAACCCGGGACACCTCCCAAGAACACCGCAATGGCCGTCCCGTTTTCTCCCAACAAGACATGTCTTCTCAGCACTTCAATCTCCCCAGCACACCTCCCAATCGCCACAGCCCCATCCCCTCCAAGCCATCTCCATCTCCCGGCCAAAGTCAACAATGCACAAGTGATGGGGACCGCAACAAATGGCCACCAGAAGTTGAATTTCTCCGCCGTCTTCATTACACCCGGCGCCCAGACAGCGTAACTCCCAGCCATCAAGGTTATGCCCGCCATCAGCGTGGCGGCGTTAGAGAGGTCGACGTATGACCTAGTCTTTTCAGATCTATGCCCAAACATGGCAACAAGGAGGTCATCTACATCATCCGCGGAACTACCCGCTGGTCCCATATTCGGACGGGCCGCTCCAGCTCTGAGAAGGGATACCCTATGTGTCAACATAGCAAGCATAATAGCCGGGAAGGGTAAAAACTTGTGCAACGCCAATGTAGCTTGGACACTAGGCACGTCAATCTCGGGAGCCATTGGGATTCTAACCAAAGCCATTGCCACGACATGATTGAAAATGTAAGAAATCAGCAAGACCTCAAACACTATAAAGACAAAGGTAAGCTTGAAAAGCATTGACAGCACGTTGTCGTTCATAGACTTTTGAATCTTGAACACCAAAAAGGTGAACGTAAACCAAGCCGATATTTCAAACGGAATGGTAGTAGACGTCGTCATCATCATCATACTGAGAGCCCCCTGAAGCAGGTTCAACCGAGACAAAACAGTAAAGTATCTTCCCCAGGAGACATCCCGCGTGTTGACGAAGTACCAAGAATGTCCATAAATCGACAAAAAGACAAACAAACCCCGAATGACAACTCCAATCTTGTGAATCCATAGAGTATCCCGCGTAGCAAGGCTCCCCAAAACAACAGCCACGCTCAAAAATCCCTTGATCCCATCTGTCTGTCTCCGAGAAAGAAAGTTAATTGACGATGTGTAAACCTCCTTCCTCTGCTTCAAAAGTCCTTCCCCAATAAGTCCCACCCAAGCCACGGCAATACCTACCACCGGCCAGAACTCGNTGAGAGCCCCCTGAAGCAGGTTCAACCGAGACAAAACAGTAAAGTATCTTCCCCAGGAGACATCCCGCGTGTTGACGAAGTACCAAGAATGTCCATAAATCGACAAAAAGACAAACAGACTCCGAATGACAACCCCAATCTTATGAATCCATAGGGTATCCCGCGTAGCAAGGCTCCCCAAAACAACAGCCACGCTCAAAAATCCCTTGATCCCATCCGTCTGTCTCCGAGAAAGAAAGTTAATTGACGATGTGTAAACCTCCTTTCTCCTCTTCATCAGTCCTTCCCCAATAAGTCCCATGCAAACCACGGCAATACCTACCACCGGCCAGAACTCGGAGTAACTCACGGCGATCTTTGGGAACACGGGCATCCGATCAATAGCATACGCATAGCCACAGACAGCAAGCACTTTAATCCCCATGCCGGCAACAACACGCAGCCGAGTCCCACCAACGACCATTCCTGGTCCGGCAACGACGGCAAGAAGGGCAACCCCGCACATTACAGCGGGGAGGAAGTTTAGCCAAGATTTCCAAAGGGGAAACTCAACGCAGCAGGTTCCAGAGAGATGGTTGACATCCCAGGGAAGTCCAGAGTTACACCGAGCGTTAAACAACAAAGACGTAGCAATCTCTTGGACACGTCTACTGGCGTGAAGTCCGTCATAGTTGTAGCCTCTTTCACCCGCGCTAGTCATCATTTCTTCCAAAGACCAGAGCACATGTGACTTTTCGTCAGTGGGGAGACTACGGAGGATAGATTGCATCGTGAGTATCCGAGTGGGTGTTAAAGTGGCAGTACGTGCTGGGGTGAGGAGCTGTGGGAACGGAGTTACAGGCGGAACGATAATGACCGACGGCTTTACATCAGTAAAGTCGTACTTTCCAGGCCAAGAACGACGGAAGGCATTAGTCTGAATAGACGAGTCGAGAACAGGTCGGACATTGTGAAGACCTTGGTTAAAAAGGTCAACATAGTCCTCTCCGCCATGGCGTGCAGCCCAAAGCCCCGGTGTTCCAAGAACCAACAAAGCCGGTCTCTCTCCGCCAACCCAGTTGGCAACAATCCTCTTTAACGAGGTAGAGTTCATCCACGGGTCATATACAAAGCGCGCCCTGACGCCCTCCACCGTCATATTCAAATCACCAAACTTCTCGCCTCCAGTGGAAAAGTCCAAAAGCGCCTGCTCCTCGACAAAATGGTCAATCCGGTTCGTCGCAGCCCAGAAAAACTGACGAACGGTAGAATCGCCCACAAAAACAACTTCCGCCTCGCCGGCAAAACATCCCATCAGGTCGTCGCGCGTATACTCATGTAGGACACAATCCGGAGCCGTCCAGTTAGGAAAGTGGGGAGTTTCATCCCACACGCCGCCGGTGAAGATGCCGTTACATTTATTTTGGTTTTTTGTGTTTGCTGCAGTGGGGAAGTTAGGGGTATGTACACAATAAACGATAGTATCTCTAGTGTGACCGAAGGAGTTGGTTATCTAGTCGTGTATGGAGGTACAAAAAACCTCCGACATCAAGGGATAGATGGATAGACCGAACCGAGACTCAAAGTGAAGGGAGGTCCAACGACCAGATAAACGGAACCAAAAACGTACCTAGAAACAAGGGCTCGATAAAAACACGAAGAAGAACCGCCAAGACGACGAAGCGACCGAGTTTTCCGAAGATGGCCGCCATGGTGGCGTTTATTCGTATATGGATCGCGGTTATCTAACGACTACAACAGAAAACAATCTACAGACAAACAAACCCGCATAACATGACTTCCCCTGTTTTGTTTTTTGTGAATTCTCTCTTTCTCTCCTCCTGTTCGCCCTCACAAGGAGGGAAGGGGCGTCATCGCAATGGCTTTCTTATTTCGACGTCCGTTCATGCGTCTGTACCGCTTGGGTACATACATTTTTTTTCTACTTGGTGGACCAAATATAGGAGGCTTATCGTGAGTATGTGGGAATTACATACGAATCTTGGAGTTCACTTTGGGTGGCTGCCAATGGTTTCAAAAAAACGTCAACACGTCATTTTGTCAGCTCATTCGTTCTTGGCAACATACACACACATGTACATGAATATTTTCAAAGATCCCACCTGCGGCAAAGTCCCTCTCGCCAACCAGAAATATATCCCACCATCGGTCATCCCCAACCGCCCCCAATCATCATGATAGCCTTACATAACCCTATTGGTAAATAACCCATCATGATAGCCTTACATAACCCTATTGGTAAATAACCCATCAAAAGTGTCACCACCTGTCAGTACATTTCTGCCAGCTGCATGAGCCCCACTCTGCTTTCTACAAAAACTCTCACGATGGGCTGAACACCTTCAATTCCAATTCTTCTCTTCAACCGTCTTGTGCCAAGCTCGATCCACGCTCTTCTTTGCGCGCCTCTTGAGCCGGACAAAGATGATTTCTGGGGTTTTCAACTTTGGAATTCTTTGATAGACGAGATGGACGCTTTCCAGTACACAGAGATCTTTGAGTGCAGATGCTTGTCGAATTTTCAAACCACTCTACCAGGCAATTTGCAATTAATCTCGGTGACATTCTATCCAGTGAAGATACGTGTATGTATCTGTGTATCTATGTATCTGTATCTATTTCCATAGACGGCGACGTGCGTGGACAGCACACAAAGTTATTCTGAAGCGCCACTGCGTGTATCCGACCCATGNGAATTCTTTGATAGACGAGATGGACGCTTTCCAGTACACAGAGATCTTTGAGTGCAGATGCTTGTCGAATTTTCAAACCACTCTACCAGGCAATTTGCAATTAATCTCGGTGACATTTTATCCAGTGAAGATACGTGTATGTATCTGTGTATCTATGTATCTATATCTATTTCCATAGACGGCGACGTACGTGGACAACACACAAAGTTATTCTGAAGCGCCACTGCGTGTATCCGACCCATGGGTCAACTTGAACTCGGGTTTCCGATGGTTCGTTCGTTTGGCTGTGATTGTCTTATTGTTGGCGAGATGCAGCCAGTCACTTTGCTAAGAGTCCACGAATCGGTAGATTATTCTAGCTGTATAAAGCCAGTATCTGTATTCATAATGTCTAATTTTGTCTATGAATGATGCTAAATAAGCGGATGATGTAAATCACATGTCACATAAAAAGAAAATAAAGGAAAAGAAAGACGCAGTCAAGTTCGTAACAACGAAAAGACAAAGAGCTTTAGAAAAGGGGTATAACCACGACTATACAATGTTCACATGTCATATCATGACATTAAACAAAGCAAGTCGAAAAAAACGGAAAACATCAGATTAAACATCCAACATTTTCCGGACCCTCCGGCTTCCCAAAAGTCCAGCGCATGAAAGCAAGCCAAAATTAGAATATAGGCAGCCCAGCAACAGACCACCAACGTCACACGCAACTAAACAAGCTGCGCGCAAAGCTGATGGTAAGGGGAGTAGAGGCGCACACCAGACCAAGACACAACAAGGCCGGTGTGGAATAGAATAATAAGAAAGAGAGACATTTAGAGAAGAAGAAAAGGAAATCGTGAAGAGCATAATGAATGGCATCCAAGGCCACTGAGGCAAGCGGACCGGTTAACCGCTGTAAGATGATAAAAGAGAGATGACAAAAAGGAAAAGCGCGTGAATCGTAACATGTGATGAGACAGACAGACCAGACAGGTTCAGAACTTCATCTACTCCATGGCTCTCCGTCTTGCTCCATCAAGAGATGTCCGGGGCGAGATATCCGAACAGTAGTCTTCCAAACATCTCTTTGAGCCAGCGCCAAAAGTCCAAGAGAAGTTCTCCAGCATCTCCAGCTGTTCCTNAAAGGAAATCGTGAAGAGCATAATGAATGGCATCCAAGGCCACTGAGGCAAGCGGACCGGTTAACCGCTGTAAGATGATAAAAAGAGAGATGACAATAAGGAAAAGCGCGTGAATCGTAACATGTGATGAGACAGACAGACAGACCAGACAGGTTCATGACTTCATCTACTCCATGGCTCTCCGTCTAGCTCCATCAAGAGATGTCCGGGGCGAGATATCCGAACAGTAGTCTTCCAAACATCTCTTTGAGCCGGCGCCAAAAGTCCAAGAGAAGTTCTCCAGCATCTCCAGTTGTTCCTTTTGTGACTGAGTAAGAACGATTTCGCGAGGATCCGTTGGTGTGGGAACGGTATTGGCAGCGGTGGGAGCCCGTTTCTTGCGGAAAATGCGGTTGGTGTAAGAAAGAAGCGAGTTCATAGACGGACGAGCCGAGGACGGAGTGGACGGAGTAGAAGCCTCCGAGGTGGTTGAAGTCCGAGAAGTAGATGGCGTTGAAGGAGTGCTGCTGGCGGTAGAAGATGTGGAAGACTTGAAGCGGGAGAAGACGCGGCTAAAGGAGCCGGAAATGGAGGAGAGAGTCATTTTGGGAGATTGTTGATGTGAATGCTGGGAATTGGTGATAATCGTAGTGAAGAGGGCAGATGACCCAGTTGATATAGTATCACACAAAGTATTCTTGGGTGGTTGGTTGGTAGGTGCAAGCAAAGACGTGGTTAAAGCGACGAGGATCTCAAGGTGGTCAATGTGAATGGACGGATAAATGCTTGGTTGGTGGGGATCAAGTGCCTTAAAAACTCAATAGTCAAAGTTTTTCTAAAAGAAAAAAAAAGAGAAGACAAAGAAATTCAAGGAGAACAGATCCAGTCCAAAATCAATACTTGTCAAAAGCAACAAGTCCAAACAAAAAACTCGGTAGTTTCCAACTTAAAAGCAACCTATAAATCAACAAAATGGTTGGTTCCAACAGGTAGTCAAGTTGAACTTTACCTTCTACATCAGGAACCTACTTCCTCTTTATACGTGACTTTAAAACCTGNAAAAAAAAAGAGAAGACAAAGAAATTCAAGGAGAACAGATCCAGTCCAAAATCAATACTTGTCAAAAGCAACAAGTCCAAACAAAAAACTCGGTAGTTTCCAACTTAAAAGCAAACTATAAATCAACAAAATGGTTGGTTCCAACAGGTAGTCAAGTTGAACTTTACTTTCTACATCAGGAACCTACTTCCTCTTTATACGTGACTTTAAAACCTGCCGAAAAAGCCGGGAGCCCCAGCTGTTTTTAGCGTTCAAAGTTTCCTAATTGGGAATAGTGCGTTGGAAAAAAAAAGAGCCCACCATTAATTTTTTTTTTCCTTCGTCTTTTTTAGAGGGGCGATATTTCGTGAGGGAGGACATATTGGTGCGAATTAGGAAAGGTGGGGAGAGACCATTTGTATGGCGTTTGGAGATTTGGTGGTGTTTTGTCGCGCTAATGGGGCTGGAATCTTGATAGATATCAGCCGGATAGAGGAATCCAGTTCGGAGCGGGGTTTCTTAGGTCGGGATTGGTGGCCCTCGGGACNGTTAAAGCGACGAGGATCTCAAGGTGGTCAATGTGAATGGACGGATAAATGCTTGGTTGGTGGGGATCAAGTGCCTTAAAAACTCAATAGTCAAAGTTTTTCTAAAAGAAAAAAAAAAGAGAAGACAAAGAAATTCAAGGAGAACAGATCCAGTCCAAAATCAATACTTGTCAAAAGCAACAAGTCCAAACAAAAAACTCGGTAGTTTCCAACTTAAAAGCAANTTCTACATCAGGAACCTACTTCCTCTTTATACGTGACTTTAAAACCTGCCGAAAAAGCCGGGAGCCCCAGCTGTTTTTAGCGTTCAAAGTTTCCTAATTGGGAATAGTGCGTTGGGAAAAAAAAGAGCCCACCATTAATTTTTTTTTTCCTTCGTCTTTTTTAGAGGGGCGATATTTCATGAGGGAGGATATATTGGTGCGTATTAGGAAAGGTGGAGAGAGACCATTTGTATGGTGATTGGAGATTTGGTGGTTTTTGTCACGCTAATGGGGCTGGAATCTTGATAGATATCAGCCGGATAGACTAATACGGTTCGGAGCGGGGTTTCTTAGGTCGGGATTGGTGGCCCTCGGGACGAGGAGGTCATAGCATGCCCTGTCTTCTACCCGCCCG
>JSUI01006442.1:0-69021 GCA_000833645.1 Huntiella omanensis
GCCTATTCAACGACCCACAACCACAACCGATAGCCGTGGAAGGCCCCGGAGTAAAGAAAGGATAGAACCCATTGTTAGCCCCCTGAAAAAAGATATTTGCCGTCGCTATGTTGAGGGGAGTCGTGTTATAGATTATGACGGGCTGAGCGGTACCAAGCGTAGATGGAGGCCACCCAGATTGCGGTACAACTTGCGGATTGTCAATAGAAGAAGTTTCGCGATCTTGAAACAAAGTTGCTGAAGAATTTGTTCTAAATGGTTGAGATCTTCCCATCGTGTTCCCCGCTGGGAAACCTCTACCACCAATAATCCCACCAGTCAAAAGATGTGCCTGTGGATCTAAGTTAACACCCGCGGTATTCAAGCCAGATATCTCGCCCGTCTGTCCCATTGGGATATCTCCGACAGACTCAAAGCCCAGCTCGTTTTCTTTTCCAAGTTCGGCTTGGGTAGTGAACGAAGCAACAGCATCTTCAGAGTGCGCAGGAAATGCCCCGAGGTCAACCTGCATATCCCCCGGCGCGCCCGCATCCCCAAACTGCGTAGACAATGCCCCAAGGTCAACCTGACTGTCATACGGCGCCACCGCATCTTCAAAATACGTAGGAATCCCCCCATAATCAACCTGCGTATCCCCCAACACCCCCGTATCCCCAAGATACCCATCAAGCACCCCCGGTAAAGCCTATTCACCAGGTTCACCATCGCTCAACGGGACCCCATCCGGGAAGAAATCAGCCATTGTAAAGATGAATATACGTCGTGAAGTCGAAATGTTGGATACTTGTTGTGTATATCTGTTCGTGGGTTCTGTATATAATGGAGATATACTGGTTAGTTATACATTTGTCAAGAGGGATTTAACGTACCTGGATAAATATAGCGAGATTATAAAGTGATGGTGTTTCTGTTTACTTTATAAGTTTATTACAGTCCGCAAGTCAACCATGCATGTCTTGTTGGTCTGTCTTCATTCCCAATTAGGTAGGAGCCTGTTTACCCCAACAACAAGGCTATAACAGTGTCCAGGGACGGGCAGAACGAGATACATCAAAATCACATGAAGCATGTCATCATATTTACAATGGCTTTACAAGGACATTCACTCCATTTCACTTCACTTCGCTTCACATGAAAACAAAAAACCATTCATTACAAAAGAAACCTACAAAAGAAACCAACCCAAGACAAAAGAAAAATGCTCTCCCTCCCTTCCTAGCCACCTAATCTAATGATCCCTCTTCAAATCCCCTCTACTCCCCCATCTACCCCCTCTCAAAGTACCCACGTCATGTCTCCCATCACAGCACGCCCTAACATTTTCCACCCGTCCACTCTCCGCCTCCTGTCGTTCCAGAACCACTCTAAGGTCCTCAGCCGAGTCATGTGCCTCAAAGACGGACTCGTCGCGTCGAGAACTCATAAAGGAGCGCTTCTTCCGGATAGAAATGTGTGACGTTTGGGAATGTGGTGATTGGTGTCCGTGAGAATGCGAATGTGTGTGAGACCCTTGCATGTTCCCTGCTGACGCCCGGGTTCGTAAAGACGTGAATGCGTTGCCAAGCCGGTCTGATATCGTCTGGATAGACCGTTTACTTTTCAGCGCCTTCTCCTTCTCAATGGTGCCTGTGGAAGGTAGCCCAGGAGCTGGTGAGACGGAGACTGCACCGCCATTCTGCTCCGCAATCTGATGTGGCAATAACCCATGCGGATTCCTACTTGCTAATCGAGCAGTGACAGGATCCGTAGAATAAGCCGCGACATGTTCCTCCTCTCTCCAACCTTCGGTGGTCCCCTCCTCAGCCACCCTCATAATGTTACCAGCCGAATCACCCTCTGCGTATCCTACCCCATTATTGGTAGATGACCCACCACGGTGAAGAAGATACGACAGTGCGTTAAACCAAGTCTCATGACGCTGCCCGGTTTGGCAAGTAAACTTGACCGTTCCATCAGCCGTCATAAGCATCATACTCTTCCGATGCAACCCTGGCGGCAACGGGTTATCATCCGTAGCCACCCGCACCGCCTCGATTCTCGACGCCTTACAAACCACCTCACCCTTACGACTCAACATTGGATTCTCATCACACCAGAACAGCATACGCATGTATGGGTGGATCCAGAAGTATCGTCTTCTGCGGGTACCATGCGTATCGCCATTGCGACCTGCCCGTCTGGTATACTTCCACACAAATTCACCAATCATAACCTCCGTAACAGCAAGCATCATTCTAGGATCCACTTGTCTGCCACTTTCCATACCAAACAACCCACGCGTCATATCGAACCGCTGGTCGACCTCCGACGAAAACGACGATACAGACGACCGAGACTGTTGGCTATGCACGGTATTCTTCGACGGCGTCTCTCCACTAGGCCCATGCGAGTATCTCGAGCTGCCACCCCTTCCAATAGAAGGTGGGACAGAAGAGCCAGGTGTTCTAGGTCGAGTACTACCCGACATGTGTGTATCCCGTTCTCTCGCACGTCTAGCATCTTCCAGACTCTGCCGAATACTAGTCGAGCTTTGTCTAGCGCGTCTAACAGCAGGAACATGTGTAGGCGAAGAGGCAGGCATGGAATGCATCCCCGAGAACTGTGGACTATTCATCCCCGGAAGAGGCGAGTCATACTGTCCCCCAATGCTATCGACATCGTCATACGACCGACGAACAACGTGGAACTGCGTACTCATCCAGTCATCAATCATATCCGAAGACACCGTAGTCTGAACTGACGAGTCAACCATCACCGCCTTCGGCTTAACAGGTGAGTTAAAGCTTCTAGCAGACCGAATAGTATTACCTGCGACCTCCTTCAACGGCCGCTGACTCTCAGGCGTAGCAGGCTCCGGCGTCTCATCAATAGACTGTCTCGTATCATCCTCAGCAATAACCAACTCACGGTCATCATCCACCAATCTGGAAGTCGAAGTGCCCGCCGATCTCTGTCCACCTCTTCCAAAGAGTGCCGCAAACCGCTGGCCATCATCACTAGTAAGACCAGCAAAAGGGTTCTCGACATCCAAAGGCATGACAAAGCCAGCACGCTTGGGACTCAGGGCCTGCGGTGTCAAGTCAACAACCGCAGTCATTTCTGACACAGACAATCTAGCAGGGTTAGGTTTACCCCTCAGAGACCCGTTGCTAGCAAAGCTCTCCTTGCGAGGCGAAACCGAGACATTGGCATAAGACATCTGGTTGTTCGTCCTCAACTTGGGGTTATACAGCGTACCAAACGACATCGTCGGGGCAGAGACCGGGGAAGCCGCAACAACCTCATGAGTAACCTTAGAATACTCCAAGGGCGGCGGCGACACAGCCCTAACAGGCTCAAACGACTGCTGCGACACACCCGAGAACCAAAGCGATGGAGGCCGCGAAGACTCAGGAGACCCAGAGAACGGCTCCATAGATTCAGAAACAACACTAGACGTTCCAAAGAACGGCGCGGGTCGTGACGGTGGTGGCGCGGGGAAGATGTCTTGCAGTTCTGATGCAGACATCCCAATAGGAGAATACATCGGCGCAGCAACACCCTTTGCAGGCGCCAAGTGGGTTTGAGAAACCTGTGATAGACCCAGGTTGACGTTGGACGCCATAGACGACCGGTTAGACGGCCCAGGTGACGGCTGCACAGTAGCATCGAACAATGAAGACAAAGCCAACGCCCGGGGAACAGGCGCACGAGCACGTCTAGGCGCCATGTGCAAGTCGCCCGCTGGCGTGATACTCAACTCAGGTGTAGGCCCAACCGATTTCGCAGCAACAGGCTCATCATCATAAGCACCCTTCCAAACGAACGAAAGACGTGACGAACTCCGCTGAGTCTGCTCAACGACAGGCTCGGCATCAGTAGCTCTAACCCCAGAAATACTCAACTCTGGCGAAATTGCAATGCCAACTCTAGGAGCAAAAGGCTTCGCCTCTCTAGCCTCCATCGAAGAAACCGACAGCGCCGACGAAACAACACGTGATCTCCGCTCAGGGGCCTGAGAAACTCCAGAAACACCAGAGAAGGTCAACCCCTTGGGTGTATTCAACGGTCTCGAGAAATGCACTGGCTCGTGCTGAAGAGCTTGAACGCCAGATAAGTTCAGAGACGGCCAGAGGCCAGAGGCAACCTTGATAGGTTCATCGCCATACTCCGAGACAGAAACCATCGACAACGGACGTGAAGCCCGACGAACATGGGCAGGTTCCTGTTCATTCTGGTAGACACTGGAAACCGACAAGCGAGAAGGCGGGTAAGAAGCTTTACGGACTTCAACCGGCTGCTCCGAGACAAGTGCCGTGAGCATAGAAATATCCAATGACGGGATGGGAACACGCTTCTTGGGCATGTTAATAGGTGAATCATTTAAGTCCTCGAAGAAGCTAGCCGACAACCGAGGGGGGTCGACAACTGGCGCAGCAACCACGATAGGCTCTCTCTCTTCAACGAGAAGTCCCGAAACAGACAACTCAGGAAGAATAGGCTTCTCCTTGGGAACAGCGACAGGGCCGTAATGTTCCTCTACAAGGTCAGAAACCATCAATGTAGGCTTAGGGACCTTAACCTTAGTCTCCAAAACTGGCTCCTGGTGCTCATGGTGATGGGTGAACATAGCCAGGGTAGGGCGCAGGGCTCTAACCTTTGGCACAACCTCCGGCTCATGATGCACCTCACTAGCTGAAGACATACTAAGAACAGGCTTAACAACCTTCTCTCTAGTAAGCATAACCGGCTCCTCGTGCAACGCCTCGAACGCCGTCGAGATAGACAACTCCGGTGGGACAATCTTTTCTCTAGGGACAACAACGGGCTCCTCATGTAGCGCCTGGAACGCGGCCGAGATAGACAACTCTGGCCGAACAATCTTCTCCTTAACAACGACCGCCGGCTCAGTATGAACATCCCGATGCACATGCTCCAACGAAACCCTCGAGATCTCAGGCAAAACAACCACGGCTTTAGGAACCGCCACAGGCACCTCTTCAAGCTCGCCAAGACCCTGCTTCACCTCCAAAATCGGAGCTGCAGGGCCAAGTTGTTTAACAGGGGAATCGCCCCGTTCCTCGACATTCTTGACCACCAAAATCGGTGGCCGTGGCGCCATCAAAGCAACAGGCTCGTAATCCACGATGGAATCAAAAGTAACTAGAGACAACAAAGGCACCTCGTCGTCACTCTCGATTTCATCCGTGTTCATCCCCGCATCAACCATCAACATACGTCTCATCGAGTTAGGGATAGCCAGCATCCGACCCCTCTCAGGGTCAAACGGCGCTTTACCTCCCGACATACTCAACATATTCAACTGCTGCTGCTGCTGTGGTGAAACAGACTGGTGATACAACGAGGAAGGCGACATGGTACCCTGGCGACTTGGCGTCTCCATGAACGAAGAATCGCCTTCCGACTGCAAATCCTGCAACTCGGCAAAGAGAGACACATGGCCGACACCGTGCTGCGGTGTCCCGTTGGTGCTACTATTGGTAACGTAACTAGCAGGCGAGCTCATGAAGTTCGGCTCTTCACTAACCGTGCGCGAACGGTAGCCTCGTTGGAGAGCCTGCATACGGGCACGACTGGCAGGGAGTGACGGGGTACGAAGAGTAGCTTCGACGTCCATGGTGGGAGATAGCGGGGAAGTAGGCGAAGAGAAGCCGTCAATATCATGAGAGAATGAGCGACGAGATGACCGTGGCTGAAGAGCCCGAGGACGTCTCCGCTCAGCAGCCCCCTTTGATGGTGACTCGGTCTCAGTAAGCACATCTGAATCTTCCGAAGAGAGATCCTCAGCACCCGTGTGGAACGCGCCATCAGTATCCGTGGCACTATTCAAATACCCTTCATCAAGTTCGCCACGGGCCAGGAGCATTGCCGGGTCACTATCATCCCGACCATCCTCAGTCTCATCATCCTGCGCCTCATCAGCCGTCTCAAAGCAGTCGCTCGTATCGTTGTTATCCGATTCAATCGAGGGCAAGGGAACATCAGCGTCAATAGGCACGCGAATGGCACTCCGTCTGAAGTTGGAGAGACTTCTATGGGCGTTATCAGCCGTGACGGTACCAGTAGACGGGGCAGGGGAAACACGGGCGCGAGTACGGCTAGTACTGGGGCTAGGAGTTCCAAAGAGACGACGACTAGTGCTAGGCTTAGAACGCTCAACTATTTCCTCATCCTCTTCATCATCCAGGTTGGCATCTTCCCAGTCATTATCCATGATGACCTCTTCACGGGTTGTACGATGAGCACCAAGAAGACGGTTAGAAGATGGCTTCCGGTAGTAATCTCTAGAGCTGGAAGTTTCATTCTTCTTGGACTTTCTCACCGTGACATTAGTAGCGCCATTAGTAGGATCCTCTCTCAACTTCTCCAGTTCATCGCGCAAGTCCTGTACAATTCTCCGCATCTCCAACTTCTCCGTCTTCTCACGATGTAACTGTGTGCGCTGCGACTGAATGGTTCTCTGGGCATGAAGTAAGGAAGTCTTGAGAGTCTCCGACTCCAGCATGGCATGGCGAGGGGTATTCTTGACAGGAGATGGCGGTGGCGAGTGCTCGGGAGTAGCCGACTCAGCCACAAGCGCCATATCGTCGTCGCTATCGTCGTTGTCATCTGATCTCTCAAGAGTCCGTCCTCTGGCGACGGTAATAGCCTTTGCAAGCTCAGAGTTCTGGCGGGTAAGCTCTTCAATCTTACGGCGCATGTTGGATGACTCCAACTCGGCAGTGGCGATGGTACGCTTGGCGGTTCCCAGCTCGATATCGTGAGCCTTGGCCTCTGAAGCGTGGTCCTCAACCAACTTGGCATGAACGACCTTGACCTCATCGAGTTCTCTCTGGGTAGCGTTTTTCTCAGCTGTAACGACAGCCAATGATTGATTCAACCGCTCAATCTTGGACAAACTCTCCTTTTCCTTATTCTCGAGCTCAAAAACTCTGGTCTCGAGGTTCCAATTTTCCTCTCTGAATCTAGTTTCACTCTCATCACTCGTCTTGAGTCTCTGCATGAGAGATTCGGATTCCTGTTCCAGCTTGGCATTGGCCTCGTTAAGGTCGCGCACCTCACTTTCCCTCTCCTCCAACAAATTCTGTAAATCGCGAACCTGTCGGAGCAACGAGGTACTTATCTCGGCGGCAAACTCGATATCTTTGACACGATTAGCCGGTTGGTTCCGTAAGCGCCGGTTAGATGGCACTGTCAGCTTGGTGGGGGAATTAGCCGCCATAGACTCAAACTTAGAGGGCGAAATGGAGCGCTAGAAGACATCAAAAAAAGTTAGTACTCAATCCGCGCACTAGCCAAACTTGTCAAAAATTAAACATACTCTTCCACGTGGCTCATTGACAAACGGCGAGGTATTGCCACCTTGATCTCTCTCCGTACTAACAACACGTTGTTTCGGCAAGAAAGCTCTAGCCGTCTCTTTAACAACATCATTGTATTCCTTTTCCAAATCATTTAATTTCTGGCGAAGCGCCGGCGTAATCTGTACTGCGCCATCCCAATCTTGAATGCGCTCAAGTTCCGTTTCAACGGCCGTTCTCTGCTCAACCAATTGCTGGCCCAGATGGGCAGTTTCCTGGAGACGTCTTTCCGTCTCAGCAAGGTGAGCTTCCAGGGCGCGTTTTGCCTGCTCTGGAGAGGAACCGGTGGTGAGCGAAAAAGCGTCGATATCGAATTGTGAAAAGCGGTGTCGCGGGGGACGCAGAGAATCGGAATGTGAGTTTATCCCCAGGCCATTAGTCTTTGAGGAGCCAGAATGAAGGGCTGGCGAAGCATGTGTAGAATCAGCATCAAACGATGCATCCGACGGGAAACTATCATCTCGTGGCGACGAAATTGGTAGGTTCCCCACGTGGTCATACCGAGCAGGGAGGTCTTCTCCGTCATCCATAAACGGATCAGTTCCGCCCGCAAATTCCGTCGCCGCGGCCAATGATGGCTGCTGGCGCGAATTCGACGACATGGCGGTGTTCTAGAATGATAGGAGCTCGCTCATGAGTGGTGGACAACTTTAGAGCGAGCGTTTTTGGATGTGGAGATGGGCGAGTTGTATATGTGTTTTTGACGGGGTACAAGTCGGGAAGTTGTGGTGACGTTCGGGCGTTGGCTGATTTGTTTGTGAGACGGGTGTTTTTTTTTTCGGGTGGAACTGGAGGGTGTAGTGGAATGAGCGGGCGCGTTGGTGAGTGTGTTTCTAAGAGACGAATGCGGTGATGTATGATGGATTGCGCGTGTGTATGTATGAGTTGTTCGACAGATGTGGGAATGTAATCGGTCGGAACGCGACAGTCTTATGGACGGATGTATAGTTAGTATGTATGTACCAGATAATGAGTGACTTTTTCTGCATGTATGTACTTCTGCAAGGAGATAACCAAACATGTATGTACAGATGTATGCACAGGCGTGTAATGCAAGTTTTCGCCAAGTGGTTCAAGTGACTAACCTAGGTTTTTCGCGTGTCTATTCTAGAAACAAGTTACAAACGACAATGAAAATGAAGGATCAAGGAACGACTGATGATTAAGTCGGATGGACGGGTATATAGCTTAACTAAGAAAAGCAACCCACGCAAGCAAAAAAAACGGCAGACAATGAAGAAAAACACAAAAAACGAACGAACTCCTCTTGCACACACACGGAAAACAAGCCGATGAAGGGTAGGAATTGTCTCGGTGAGTCGTGGTGGTGGTGGTGGAAAGAAAGGAAGAATTGACTTTGTCGAGATATTCTGGGACGTGGTTTACCTCTGGGTCTGGGGTGGATGGATGGGTATCGGGGAGGGAGGGGGGCGATTGGTGGCTCGTGAGGCGGGAATTTAGTTAGTGGGGAGGCAATGATGTTGATGAGTTTGTATGTATGTATATGGACGAAGAATAAATATAGAGAGAGGGATTGAGGCACGTAGAATGGCAAGGGAGATAGGCATATGTGATGTATGGATTTAAGAGTCTAGGGCATCCATCCGGTTTATGATATCAATCTGTAGAACTATAAGGATAACGCGCCAACTAAACCATTGACAGGTAGTGTGTATACTAGACAACTCCCAAAAGGCATGAGTGTTGAAATTCCCGTCATGCGTGGATCCCTGTTGTTTATTTACGCAGCTCTTTACAGCCGTAACGCGCTGGCATGATTGGCCCGCTTGTTTATTTTTTCTGCCATGTATTGTATTTGGACTTTGGACAATGTTGAAACCATGTCATCTTTCAAAGGTTGTCTAGAAATCCATTAAGTGCTCGCATCATGTTAATCAAACTACCCTGTCCTATCTGTCTACTCCGGATCGTCCCTTTTCAATCGGCATCACGAGATCCCTAGAGCTGATGGTGGGAGCTATCAAGGTATGTACAATGTATATATTTTTCCCCTATCTTGATATATAGAGGTTGTGGTTTCCCCTATGTCAAGCTAACTAAACACAAGGTAACCAACCTACCGAAATTAACATAAGCGATACTAAGGCAGACATGCACTTATGCCAGGCAACTAGTTGATTCCAGACCCTAATGTGTGTATCCGAACCCTTATGTTCATGTAACGATGATGGATGTACATAGCAAATCTAATCTACAATATCTCAAAAGATATCTATATTCTAAGGAACAAACAGAAACCAAAAAAGACAAACATGTCATGAAGAAAAAAACATTACCTTATGATGAACGTGATGGGGCACTCCGTGGACGATGCCAGAGAGTTGAAATTTTTGACCAGAGTTTTGCAGTTTGTCTGGCGATAGGGCGACGTGGAGATGGTTCAGGGATGCGTATTGGAGAGACAGTGACAGGATGAGTGAAGATTTGTCTTTGTTTTTGAATAGGCGGTGGAGATTGTTGCGGGGTCTGGATCTTTGGTGTTTCCGGAGTCTCCGGTGGTGGTGATGGCGATGATGGTGGTGGTATGCTTTCCACTGGTACCGAACATGTAGGTCTCATCGTCGTCTGAGAAGCCCTTCTCTTCCTCTTATCCCTCGTTTTCAACCGTGGGATATACACTCCATCACGTCCCAACAAGCCATCAGCCACGACATCCAAATCTGCACCGTGCAGAATCTTCAAATCCCCAGAAACCTCTTCCTTAGCCACACTGTTAGTCCCAGCACGCAACAGCCACACAATCAACTTACCACAAGCCTCCCGAACGCGCCCCGGCCCTCTACGACACGGAGACTATCGGCATTCATAACGAGAGCCAGGGTATCCGGTTCGGTGCTCCATCGGGCGATGTCGAAGCGGGGGGTAGTTTTTTCCGGCTGAGCGTCCTTGTGGCCGGCGGGGTCGCCGGGGGCGTTGGGGCCGGTAGCGGTGATGAGTGTGTTGTTTTGGAAGAGGGGCGGAGATGCTGGGAGGAGAGTTGCTACGGCGTGTTCGATGATGGGGCGGAGTTGGTCTTGGGGGGTTTCGCAGAGGGCGTCGATCCAGATGTAGCGGATTCCAAGGGATATGGAGACTTTTACGGCGTCTCGCCAGATTTTGGGGAGTCCGTACCAGGGGACTTCTTGTTGATTACGGGCTTCTGTTTCCGGGGTGGTGAAGGATTCGTGTTCGGTGATTTCGCCGGGACAATAGGCTAGATAGAGATAGTTTCCTCTATTTACTGAAATGTCGGTGGGAACGACACGGATGGCGATACCACCATTAGGTCCCCAAGTTCCTTGAAGTAGTGAGATTTCCACAAGGCGTTTTGGATAGCCCTTGATTGTGCGAACGGAGTGACAGCGTTTATCACGGCATCGACATGGCTTTTTCCAGGGAAGTATAGCTGCTTTGTTTAGAGGCTTGGTGGGTCTTGTTACCAATGGGACGGGATCAGGTTTATGATTTGGATGAGAAACGGGAAAGGAAGTAGGGATGGATGCAGTTCCGGGGGCGGCATCATTGGCGAGAAACATGATTGTTCTATGAGCGATGGTGGATTTTGGAAAGCGTGGATCCGGAGGGTTTTTAGTTAGGAATGATAAAGAAGGAAGTGGTTCAGATGGAGATGGGAGACTTGGGTTGGCGATGTGAACGCAGTGTCGACAGATTGTTTGGACGTTGATGATATGGCCTATTCTAAAAGGCGTATGTAAAAATGGATGAAGTAGGGGAAGTGAAGAAGGAGTGACGTTTCCGTCATCTGTTTCAGTGGTCTCTCCGGAGGCTGAAGCGGAGATGGAGTTGACTATTGGTACATCAATGTCCATTGACTCTGAGAAAGCCTCTTCAAGAGGTTTTGATAATGGGGCAGTGACATTATCGATGAATTCCGGGGAAGGCTTTGATGGGATGATGTGAGAATCTTGAATCCAGGAAGTTTGTTTCTTACTTCTTAGACGCATATGAAGATTCCTGGTCGTTCTTTTCCTTCTTGAGTCTTCAGAACGTGGTGATTCATTTCCAGTAGAGGAAGAAGATATCCTTCCCGGAGTCCTAGGGACTAACAAAGCTGAAAGAGCTTGAGACATGAGGTGTATATGAAAAAGACAAAAGGTAATGATGATGTCGATATCAATGGAGGTAGAAAACGGGGTAAAAGGGATTTGTAGGTATAAAAAGTGTAGATGGAAGTGACTCTTTAGCAAGACACGTGAAAAAAGGAAGAAGAGAAAAATAAAAGAAGAAGAATAGGAAAAAGCGTAATAGTCGGAAAGCATATCTCGCGTATGCATAAAGGCAAGGCTATCAGGTATGCAATGAAGGAGGGTAGGCCAAATCAGTTCAGAGCGTACAGAAGGAAGGATGCCGATGACGATGACGATGATGATTACCAGAGAACCAGAATGTGATTCTGAGATAATAAAAAAAGAAGAATAGAAGAAAAAAAGAAAGAAGGAGACAAGAAGAGAAGAAGAAGGCAATGACGAGAAAAGAAGATGTACGAATTAGGGAGTTTACTATATTGTATAGGTATTGTTAAGCGGGCCTCTTTTACAAGGAAAAAAGGAGGATAAGAAGGATTTTTTTTTCTGTTCTTTTTTTTTTACTACTTTCTGGGTGATGATGGAGTAGGGACGTGGATTTTTGACGAAGCTAGATATGTAGGGTGGTCTTGTATGTTTGGACATGTAGTTTAAGGGATAAAAAAGAAGTCTGAGCGAGATCGAGGCGGTGAGGTTTTTTTTCTATGTAGTGGTAGAAAGAAGAAGGTATTCTACAATACATACGTGTGTACATGTCTTTTTTTTTTTTTTTTTTNTTTTTTTTTCTTTTGTCAAGGTGTCAAGGGAAGTGACGATATTCGGTCTGTGAAAAAAAAAAGGGGCAGGAAGGACAAGAAGCGTTAAAGAAGAAGTGGGGAATTTAGTTAGTGTGGATGATGATGGATAGGAAGGAGGGTACGAAATATGTGGGAGTTTGGGTGTATGAGGTTATTTTCTGTCGTCTTTTTGCTCGGAGAGTGAGTTTGAAGGGGTCGTTGGGTTTTCAATCATGATTTTAAAGATTTAACATGTTAAGAATCAAAATGGAGATGGTTACATGGAATGAATGACAGGGCAGATTTTGGTTGGAAGTACTGACGTCATAGAGTATTATAGGATCGTCAGGTAGGGATTCAAATCCTTTGGGGTTTGAGGATGAGAAGACAGAGAAGAGAAAGGGCAGATTTGTAGCGAAAAAGGCAAGAGATGACGAAATTTGGGGATATATGGTGGAGAATGAGAATAACAAAGTATCTATATATCCAGTCTGATAGAACCCACATGAAAGGTCAAATCATCTACAAAGTCATTCAAAACTTATCCCCCTCTAAACTCCCCAAATACCCACAACGCACATGCCCATTTTGAGGCCAACTTTTCCAAAAACCCCAAATGCTCCTNAGGAAGGACAAGAAGCGTTAAAGAAGAAGTGGGGAATTTAGTTAGTGTGGATGATGATGGATAGGAAGGAGGGTACGAAGTATGTGTGATATTGGGTATGAGGTTATTTTCTTTTGCTTTTCTTTTGTAGAGAGTGAGTATGAAGGGGTCGTTGGGTTTTCAATCATGATTTTAAAGATTTAACATGTCAAGAATCAAAATGGAGATGGTTACATGGAATGAATGACAGGGCAGATTTTGGTTGGAAGTACTGACGTCATAGAGTATTATAGGATCGTCAGGTAGGGATTCAAATCCTTTGGGGTTTGAGGATGAGAAGACAGAGAAGAGAAAGGGCAGATTTGTAGCGAAAAAGGCAAGAGATGACGAAATTTGGGGATATATGGTGGAGAATGAGAATAACAAAGTATCTATATATCCAGTCTGATAGAACCCACATGAAAGGTCAAATCATCTACAAAGTCATTCAAAACTTATCCCCCTCTAAACTCCCCAAATACCCACAACGCACATGCCCATTTTGAGGCCAACTTTTCCAAAAACCCCAAATGCTCCTACTCATCCCACCCGCCACGCCACCACCCACGCATCCTCCTGCCTAAATACTCCCTAAAGAAACTAAAAAAGAAAGAGCAAAAACCCTCCGAAAAAGAAAAAAAAGGTTTTCCATATCCCACGTCAAATCAATGACGTATGACGGTTTCTTTTTTTGGTCTCGGTGTAATCTATCCCGAAAGGGAAAATATAAGAGAAGACAAGAGAAGAGACTCCTGATGAGTCAGCAAGATAAGATGTTGGAAAAAAGAATTGACCGATTTTTTTCTTCTTTTTGGGGTGTCGGATGGATGGATGGATAGGACTGGGTTTATTTGTTTAGTGAACAATGAATGGGATGTAAATCAAAATCTCCCTGAGACGAATCCTTGTAGATATTCCTTGTTGGTGAATGATTGTATTGACCAAAAAAATGAAGGCATGTGTGTATCTACATAAAAAAAAAGAAAGAAAACGAAAAAAAAGGCACAAAAAAAGAAAACATAGAAAATAAATCTCGCGATGATATCTAATACCCCGTAACTGTAACCCTCGCTTCTAAACAACCCGTCGGAATATCCACCACAGGCCATAACTCCGAACGACTTCCAAGTTCCAACGTCCCATCAACTTGCCACACTGGCGATAATCGTAACGGGTTAATCCGGGGCTCAACCAGACCCTCCTTTCTCTTGCGATCTTCTCCACGCCGTAAGTTATTCTTACTTTTTGGCACGGCGGGGACAAGTGTTGCGGGGGTCATTGCTGTGTTTCCGGACATAGCGCCGAGGGTCATACGGCGGGAATTTTTTGATCGGGGGGTTTTTGAAGGGGCGGATCGTACGGTCATGTAGGATGTGGAGATGTCGCCTAGGCCTGCGTGTTCGAGGAGTTTCAGGGTTGCCTCGGGGAATGCCTGGCCGGGAGGAAGAACAAGACGGGGACACCCTATATTAACGTAACGAAGAGATGGGGAAAGTCCAAAGAGCTCTAGGTCTTCATCGTCTATGATTTCTCGGAATGGGTTCTCTGTGACCGCGGCGGCGGTACGTGCTGTTCGGGGACGAGCTAGGTTGGGTAGAATCACGGAGATGGGAGTGGTAGTGGGACCCTCGGGAATGACGATTACACCCCAATGTCTGGCAATGGCCATTGCACTTGAGATATCCAGATCTGCATCGCGGGCGGCGGCATGGAACATGGGGGATTCCTGGAAGGAAGCGACACTTCCGTAGAGAGCGAAAAAGGTACGGCCGGAGATGAAGACGGCGGGGATGGGTTCTATTACCGGGGGGATGGGCGGCGGTGATAAAGCTAGTTGGGTGGGTGTTTTGGGGGTATCTTGGGTTTTCTTGTCGTCGTCTGATAGGAGGGATATGTCATCTGGGTGACCCCATAGACGCATGGTACTTTCGGTGATGACCTCGGAGAGAGTGAGATTTGTTCGTCGTGAGTTGATGTATTCGGAATCAGTGGTTTGTAAAGAGGCAGCTAGGGAACTTTGAGAGGTCCATGACCCGGCGGACATGTGAGGACTTAGAGGGGGTGTTTCTCCGTGATGAGTTCTTGTCGCGGGTGTTAATGGGGATACAATAGTTTCGAAAACAGAGTCATCTTCGGAATAGACACTATCTTCATCATCGGAGTCGTATGTAGCTTCTATCCTTGGAAGACTTTTATAATGAGGAAGTTCATCGGTGGCACAAACCAATCTCATTCCTCTCTGTAGACATTCATTCAAAAGGGACAAATCCCTTTCAATATCGACGACTGGCGGAACATCCTCTGGACAAAGTTGAGGTTGAGTTCCCTGCCGAATAACCGAGCGATATCTAGGAGAAGCTCTAGGAGGTCGTGCGCGTGGCGGAATAGGTGGCCGGCCAGCCGGCGTTATAGGTCTTTCTATGGAAGAAGCACGACTAGAAGGGGCAGGTGACAAGTCTCGATGGGACATTCTTTCTCTAGAAGTTCGTCTTGGAAGTAAAGGACGATTAAACGAGACTGGGGGCTGACGAGAAGGAGACTGTGAAGGGGGAAGAACGACGGTGTTTGTACGGGAATGTGCGGGACGTCGATGGTTGGGAAGATCGGTTGAACGGGTTTGTGAGCGGAGATGAAGGATACAGAGTGGGTTGTTATTGGTAGTGAAGACTGTTGCGCGGTACCGACACGATGGCGTGGAACATGAGATTGTGGGTTCTGAAAAGGAGGAAGAGGATGATGGTCGCTGGTTTGAAAGGGCGGAGACTGGTCGTTTTTGGGAAAGTGATGAAGCCGGTGATGATGGTGGTGGTGGTGAAGAGGAACCATCATATGGTGATGGCGTAGGCTGGAAATAGTAATCCTGTAGTAACAAAAAAAAAGTTAGTATCATGTGTGGAATATTTCCGCGGGTTACAGTTGCGGTTGTGTCACGTCAATGAACGAACGGAGAGATGGTTCATTAGAGACATTATGAAACTGGCGAGACAAACGGACGTACCATTTTGAGAAAAGATGTCTTATGAGGAGATCAAGTAAGACACAGAGAAGGGTAACAAAAAAAGTGAGCAAAAAAGAAGGAAAAAAGTAAAAGAAGAATAGAAAATACGCAGTCCAGCAGTCGTTTATCCACGGCATTCAAGAGGGTGTGGGTTCATTCAACGCGAATGGTGGGAACAGGGCGTTTATATGGACGGAACTAACACATGTTATAAAGAGATTACCTGTTGGATAACAAACTATACTATTCTACGCCACGGGAGGGGGGAGGGGGAAGCACCAACATAACTCTTGTCAACTGTTATTCTTTTTCTACGGTTCTGAATCCCCTAGATCGCCAGATCTCAACGAGGCTCCCTGTATTGCATACGAACGGTCTGGCACCCCTGGTCCTGGTCCGAGTCGGTAACACTCTAAACGGGCTCCGGGGCTGGGCTAGGTGAGGTAGGAAGTGACAAATCATGATGTATGGAAGTTGCTTTTGTGGTAATTAGTAGGGCGGTAAGGAGGGGGAGGAAGGAAGGAAGGAAGGAAACAAGGAAGAAGGAAGGAAGGAAACAAAACGAATTCTGTAAGTAATATCGGGGATATTTCTTGATGTAAATTTGATGGAGATAGGGACATACATACGTATGTCAGTTCAAGTACCAAATATATCAAGTAAAAATTCAAACTCTCTTAGTCAGACCGTCTTACTATCTCAACATCAACCAAGGTCAATCACCATCATCTCCCAGAAAATCCAATTCACCGCCTCAAACAAACACTCAATCATCTATTTCCTCCCAATCCATGAATAATCTCCGTTCATGGCAATCCATGTAAATGGTCGATCATCTACCCGATTAACTCGTCATCATTTAGGGGAGGGGAGAGGTCCCTCGGTAATCCCTCATGGTCCAGAACAAGAACAAAAGAAAGAAGAATCATGAATGGAAAATCTATCTTGAGAAAAGAAAAAGGATAATCATGAATCAAAGGGAGTTCAAAAACTTGCGAAAATACTTGTGGCGTTTAGTATCTTGTTCTTTCGGGATTCCCGTCATGTTTGACTTGTCTACACTTATAACATTAAATAAACGTTCACTTACACTCAATCACCATGTCTGTGCACAAAAACAGTCTTTGATCTAATTCTCCTGCACAGACAAACCTATTCATTCATTTGTCTTAGACAAAAGATCTTTTACCCTGTTCATCGTTCATCACCATCACATTTTCTGAAACCCGCCACCAGATTACTTTGTCTATCGGGTAGGGTCAAGATAACCCTAGTATATGAAAGAGTTTTATGTGGGAGAAGATGAGAGAAATTGATTGACTGATTGATTAACTGGGTAAGGTAACAAAATGTTGGTTAATCAAAAGACTGGTATGTTGGATGACGTGTATATTTAGAAAATCGACTAATAAAGGTAGCTATCCGAACTGACAAGGTGTTATTGACACCGTATTCGAAATATCATGTATCCAAGTATCATGGATGGATGTCGACGCCGGAGTTGTTAGAAGCTACTGGATCTGAACAAATGACTCTTGAAGAAGAATTTGAAAATCAAGAGAGTTGGAGGGTTTCAAAGGATAAGTTAACCTTTATCCTTTCTCAACCTTGTGATTCTGTTATCGCGGGGGTATCAGATGGTGAAGATACAATGATTGGAGATGTCAACATCTTCTTATCCGAAGTAATCCTCTCCGATTCCGACGAAGACAATACAGCTCCCGCCGGCGCTTGTTGTTCCGGGTCAACATGTCACGTACACGATGATGAGGAAAAGTTGTATACCGCTGAAATCGACATCATGGTAGCTGAAAAAGGGTCACGCAGAGGAGGAGTTGGAAGTTCGGCTGTATCAGCAATGTTAAGATATCTTAAGATACATGAGGAGGATATTATCAAGGAAGTTGGGAATACAAGGAATGGAAAGATTATGGAGGTTGAAGCACGGATTAAGATGGCGAATGAAGGGAGTCAAAAGCTTTTTAAGAATTTAGGTTTCGAACAGCGAGGAGAGGTGAATTACTTTGGAGAAGTTAAATTCGTTAGTACTTCGTCTTGGAGAGATCTTGAAGTATCTGGATATAAAGAGGTGGAATATATAGGACTACCAATCTAATAATTTCTCTCTGGCTGCTAATAATCCCATTCCAATGGTATCTCTCCTCTCATCACTTCGTAACCGTTGAAAATAAACTCTACAATCCAAACTACTACATTGAACATTCTGTCCCTCCGTAATCCCCGTACAAATTCGACAAGTCTCTAGAATCTTTTGTTGTTTTCTCAATAACCCAGTAATCCGATACTCCACCGTTTCCAAAGCCTTGTTTCTTTCCGAGAAACATTTCCCACAGATAACTACTTCATTAGGAATACCGCCGCCCGGAACTTTCTTTTGACAGAGAATACATGATGCAATACCCATGTATCGTTCAATTGTACCGCCTTTGGTCGTGGATATATGTGCCTTTCGAACCTTGGGCATCTCTGCGTACCATGTGGCAGAAGATACTCCAAGGAGGTTAAGTAGTCGGTCAAGAGGAGGAATTATCATCTTGGTGATATAATATTCCCCATCTAATAAGAGCCCCTTTGTAAGGACATCTTCAGGACTAACAGCCCGATCTACAAGACGAGACCCAGGTGGTCCGGTAACAATACAATAAGCCACTCGCTCTCCATACTCCGCCACCGCTCTAGGATCTCGTAGCATCTTATCCATAGCTACCGTGACACCCGCTGGAAGAACGGTAGTATACTTTCCCAATGGACCTGCTTGTTTATCCGAATATACACCCAACTTGACCTCCTTTGCGAAACAAAAGTCTTTGATATGTACTTGACCAGAAAGGATCTTGGTGCACTGGTCCGTAAAGTATTTTTTTACAAGACTGAGATCATTTGTGTCAAAGAGGATCTTGAGACTCTTTTCTTGAATGGTTTGTGTAGCGGGGACGTTATCTCTTCGAACCGTCTCTATCCCTTTCGCCTCAAACAACGGCTTTTTCTGGCCCGTATATTCCCATTTATATCCTACATATCTCTTCTTCGCCACCAATATACACGGCTGATAAATCTTTTCAAATTTAATCTTCACCGGCGGTGGATTCTCCCCCGTGATATCCCTCTCCATTTCTTTAGCAAGCAGGAAAGCTTCTTCCCTCGTACGTCCAGGTAACCTAATAAACAACGAGTCTGTATCCCCATAAACCACCTCCGCAGCCCAATCTGTTCGTGAATGGATTTGAGAAATTGCTTTTTCGAGGGTTTCTCTACCTGTTTGGACGATGGCGTCGGCGATTTCGGAACAGGGCATTCGGCCTGAGTATGAGGCGGAGGTGTATCCGTATGTTACATTGGCGAGAAGTTTAAGAGCTAGTTGACGGTTGTTTAAGAGAGAGGTGAGATGGCTGTTGTTAGAGGTTTTAAGAGATGCTTTTAACATTTGTCGGGTAGAAAGGAGTTCGCGGAGCATTTTTGCAAGTAACGAGGTGCGAATTTGGGGGGTGACGAAGAGGGCGTTGTTGGGGGATATAGTAATATAATCCTTTAACAACTCTAGAATACCTCTCTGTCGATTATATTCCGTAAAGCCCATTTTATTCTTCTCTCCCACGGAAACCAGACGCCCTAGATACGTCGAATAACAATAATTATACGCCACCATTAAACTCGGATACAAACTTTGAAAATCCAAGACAACCACGGGGTCATTATAGAATCCGGACCGCGGCTCCATGACTAATGGGAGACATTCTAGGGCATTTTGTTTCCCTACGTCTTCACGACTAGGCGATGGGAGAAGAAAGTTCTCGGGATGGGAGATTCGTGATATCATGGATTCTACTTTATATTGAGAACCGCGGGTATATACAGCTGAAAAGTCTATCCCAAGAATACGCGCCTGTTCCCGTGTTCGCGGGATAAGATCGTTTGTAGTGAGGATTTGGAGATTCAGAGTTGTTAGGAGGGTATAATGACGGAAAAGTCTCGCTATATTCTGGGGACTTTTGGAGTCCCACCAGTTGGAGAGTACTGAGGAGGAGTATCGGGGGATTGTCCGGTTGAAGAAGTGTGTTGCGAGGGATTGTTGGGTGTATCCTCGTAGAGAAACTTCACTTCTCATGGCTCGCCATAGGTTAATGGTGTGACGACCTGGGATTTTAACGGTGCTTGTTTTTGTATAAGACCAAGTATCTTTGGTGTCTTTTACGCTGGTAGTTGGACGGAGACGACCGAGAGATGTAGATAGGTCGACGGAGTAGATTACCGATGCTCGTTCGAGAAGGTACCCCCATGATGAGTTATGTACTTCAAACCCAGTTATAACATCCACATCCACCATCCTCGCAAGCCTCACTAACGCTTCAAAAGCTTCTTCCTCACTTTCTACAATCTCCACATGATANGGGATTGTTGGGTGTATCCTCTTAGAGAAACTTCACTTCTCATGGCTCGCCATAGGTTAATAGTATGACGACCTGGGATTTTAACGGTGCTTGTTTTTGTGTAGGACCAGGTATCTTTGGTGTCTTTTACACTGTTTGTAGGCCGGAGACGCCCGAGAGATGTAGATAGGTCGATGGAGTAGATTACCGATGCTCGGTCGAGAAGGTAACCCCATGATGAGTTATGTACTTCGAATCCAGTAATAACATCCACATCCACCATCCTCACAAGCCTCACTAACGCTTCAAAAGCTTCTTCCTCACTTTCTACAATCTCCACATGATACGACACCTGCTTCTTAACCATGCGAGCCAAGTCCCCCGTCGAAACTACAATAACCCCCCTCACAATCCCCTCCTTATCGGGCATCGGAAACTCTTTAAATGCCTCGTCAGATTGGAACGCCCAGAAAAGACAATGAACAGGGTCAAACTCCGGATCCGGGAGAAGAGAACCCCGTGAGGAAACGTGGATTTCAAGAGACATGACGGACATATTTGTAGATTCCTGGGTTCCGAGATTGCGTTGTCGTTGAGAAGCTGTTTGGAGAGAGGGGGGTTTCATCTGGGTTGGTGGGTCGATTTGTGATGTTTGGTGGGGACGAGTAGGCATTGGTGGTGTCCAGGTTGATACCTCGGTGTAAGTAGGTGGTGGTTTTAGATATTCCCATTTAGTTACTTTACTCACCGATGGGACCTCGCCAAGTGCCATATCTAACCATGGTCTTGAAGCTTCCGGGGTGATGGATACCCCGAATATATCAAACCCCTTCAACCACCTCATGGACCTCCCCGTAATAAGAAACTCTCTACCGGCGAATTCCCTCGGCCGACTCGGCACGTCAGAATCGTCACTGTAGAAAACCCCGGGATACTCAATACTAGATAACCCATACTCTGCAAACGACCCAACTACACTCTCCACACTCGGTGGAGAAACAGCATACATAAACTGTCGAGAGCTCTGAGAACTTGGAGATATCTTCTTTGTAGAGATAGGTGAAGAATCGAAGAATCCCCCCCTCTGACTCCCCNTCCCCAATAACCCATCTTGTCTCCCCCCAAAAGAAACCCTCTTCAACGATGTCTGAGTTCGTAACATTTCCACCCGTGGCTTCTTTGCAACTTCTTGCACCGTTGGAGATGTCGTGAAGAAGCGTTTTGTAGATATTGATGGAAGAGGAGTTGTCTGTCGACTAGACGAAAGAAAACGGGGCTCCGAAGCAAGTTCTATGAAACCCTTTGTTATAGGGATTTCCGGGGGATTAGAACATGTCAAGGTACTTTTTGCAAGACCCGTTAACGTGTCAAGAAGGGTTTTCACATCTTCGTTTTCAACTTCCCCGTCAGAGTCTTCCTCTCCTTCTCCAGCTTCATCTTGACTCTGCCTCTGACTCTGCGATAACCTCTGCACATCAACATCCACATCCCCCACCTTCTTCTCCTCCACCCTTTCCAACGCCCCAAAGACCTCCTCCATCCCCTCCATAACAGTCTTAACCCTATCCTCCCCCTCAGTTCTCTTAACAAAGTCTCTGAAATCCATCTTCCGACCTTTCTCTTCCTCGATTAACCCTTCCAGGACACCCCACTGTTCATCCTCCCCTATGAACCCCGTTCCTCGCCCATTTCTATCCGCCGGCGCCATACCGTTGAGAATCTCGGGGGGGAATGGACTCCCGGTGTTTCCGGGGGGACGTAGAGAGGAGAGTCGGGTGGCTTCGGAGGACCAAAGGGTGGCGAGGGAGTGGACTAGTTTCTGGTTGGTGGGGGGGTTCTTTGTGAATGTGTGGTGTAAATGACGTTCTGATATCCGCTTGCGGTTGAGGATTTGGCATGTTGATAGGTCGATTTCTAATGGGGAATATGACGTTTTCGGAAGAGAGGGGGGAGATAGTTTACTTGGCGGGATTGTAGAGATGGTGTATATAGGGAAGTTAGTCTGTTCTGCAACAATGGGGACGTCCTGACGGAATGAACAATCAGATACTTCAACCCAGTCACAACCAAACAGGTTATAATCCACCATGAACCGTGCAACTCCGGGTATATGAGCCTCATAAATAGAGAACTTTGTTCCCATGACCACCCCGTTTCGTAAAAGGTCAACCACCCGGGTCATATGTGCCGGATCAAACATTTGAATCTTTAGAAAAAACGAATATCCAACGTGGAACCCGTAGAATGGAATCCCTTTTACTAGAGATATCCGGGCTACATGATGTTTAACCTTTCCCGAAAGAGATAACGTTAGAGCGTGGTTTATAGAGTGGTGTAGTTTGGTGATGTATCTCGTGACTAGACATGTTAGTATTTATGTATCTAGCCAAGAAGAAGAAATAAACTCACCCTCATCTTCATCTAAAGACCCCCCATATTCAACATATATATATGGGAAAAACCCAGATACATTCGCACATATCCTCTGACCCCCCTCCGTAACCCCAAAAATCCTAACAATCGGGACATCACGCATCATTTTATACTCTCCACCCTCACCAACTTCTCGTCCCTGATATATCTCCACATGATTAATCTGAAATCGTAAATAACACATCTCACCTATTGTCTCTTCAACCTCATCTAATCAGATCTTCATTCAAACCGCACCTATATGATATCTGCAGTATCTCCATCAAACCCTAACCACGTGACTCTCTCTACATGTATCCTGCCGGAGCTAGAATGGATAATTCACGCGAGTAGGAAGATTGCGTATGTAAGGGAGTTTACAAGATGGACTTTTTCCCGACAAAGCGAGCAAGATATGACTGTAGCGGGCCAAGGGGATAGACATGTGTATGTACATGAATATTTCTTTTGTTGTTGTCTCTGGTTCGGTTCGGTTCTGTTGGGTTAGGTTAGGTTAGATCAGGTTAGGCATGAATGTCGTGTCTTCATGTCTGGACAATATCAAGAGATTCTCCATCCATGATCCCATCACAGTGACGTCAAACAAACCCATCACAGTTCCAGTCATTTGTAGATCTTAAAAAAGCCCATTCTATTCGTTCACAAGCGATCCGTTACCAACCACCGTACCGTGACAAGTGCAAAAAGGAACACAAGAAGGATGAGGAATGGATATCAGCTTGTTCTGTCCTGTTCGCTCTTGTCTATTTGATACCCTTAATTCACTCCACAACTGCACTTCACCGATCCGACCCGAAACCCCGGGCTTCATACGTCGGCTGTATACCTAGCATATGCATGCATGTTCCACGCGTATGTACATATGTATGTATGTACACATGAACATACATACAACCCAACCAAAACCCAACCCAACGCGTCAAAAACTTCCTCTGAACTTTCCACATCCTTCCATTCTTCGTCTCTCTTCATCGCCCGGGTGAATTCGTCCCGAACGTTCACAACCCTTGCACCGTCACGCCGGTTTTTTCATACCCGAGGACGGCTGGATAGCTTAGCTTGGCTATTTGCTTTGCTTTGATTACAACACAACACTCTTGTAAACAGATGAGTTATCGCCGAGAAACNCCTTAATTCACTCCACAACTGCACTTCACCGATCCGACCCGAAACCCCGGGCTTCATACGTCGGCTGTATACCTAGCATATGCATGCATGTTCCACGCGTATGTACATATGAACATACACACAACCCAACCAAAACCCAACCCAACGCGTCAAAAACTTCCTCTGAACTTTCCACATCCTTCCATTCTTCGTCTCTCTTCATCGCCCGGGTGAATTCGTCCCGAACGTTCACAACCCTTGCACCGTCACGCCGGTTTTTTCATACCCGAGGACGGCTGGATAGCTTAGCTTGGCTATTTGCTTTGCTTTGATTACAACACAACACTCTTGTAAACAGATGAGTTATCGCCGAGAAACACAACCCAGTTGACTAATCACCTTTAACGTTCCACTACGCCGGAAACAAACCTTCCCGTGTAATGGAAACTGGTTTGACATGTATTTGTTCTGTATGGGGGATATGTAGATAGCCTCTTTTACCCCCTTGTGGTCTGGTGGTGCTGGTACTTGTTTGACTTTCCTGGACTTGGTTCGTTTGTTTTTTTGTGGAAGAACATGGGTATTTGTATTTTGTGATGGCAATGTGACGAAGCCTCCGGTGTATAAGTACTCGATACTCCCGCTGTAAAAGTCCACGAGAGATGGCTACTTCATTATCCACAATCATGGTCTCTCAACCTTTTCAAATGGAAATGCCTACCCGTTCATTCCCTTGCGATCGGGCTACACCGTTCCATTTGATGAATCTACTGGACGATGTATCTTCTTCTTCTTCTTCCAAGACTGCTTCTTCTGAGACTACCAATGTTACGTCGCCAACTACTACACTTACATCTCCCGATATCCCCGTTTCCAACGTCCCTCGGGCATGGACATATAACACCTTCCACGAGTCTCTCCTCCCCACCCGACCATCTTCATCCCCCCGAGTTTCTCCATTCCTTCTAAATGACCATACCAAGTTATCCTTCCCCGAAGTCTCCTGCAACCATATATCTCCCATCTCCATCGCCAACGGACCTACCCACTCCATCATAATCCATAGTATCCCTCTCTCCGATTCATTCTCCGCGTCTCTCCCACTTAGTATCAATGTGGTTGAAACGACCCCCGTGGCCGATGAAGAAACGGGCGTCATTTATAGAGACCTAGATGGCCTTGTAAAGACCTTTCATGGCCCGTTTTTGGCCGCGAGGGATATGCAGGTTTTAGCTGGGGAGGTCAGCAGATCGGCGAATGCAAATATGTTTGTTTGGTCTCGTAAGACTCCCGTTATCTCCCTTTTAAGAGATATGGGATCTGAGATTGAGGGGTTATACTCTACCAATCCTGGCATGACATCTACATTGATGTCCGAGACTTTGAGCGTGCTATATCATCTGTGTAAGTCGTTCCTTCCATCCTACTCCATCCCATCTTTACATACTAACCAACCCAGCATCCATGATCGGAATCCCTCATTACCAACTTGACAATGAAGCCTCCAACGCCACTCTCCCAAGCCTATCAACCAACTTCCCAAATCTCCCCCACCACACCCCCATCTCCCCTCTCCTCTCCGCCCAACTCCACCACGTTCGCGCCCGTCTAATGACCATGCACCTCCGCAACGTCGACCACCTCTTCACCACCATCACCAGCGTCAACGAGCCTCTATGCGGCGACTACCCCGTTCTCTTCGGCACCATCCTCTCCTTCATCTGGATCTTCGGCAAACTTCTCGACGAAGCCGCATACCTATCCACCCAGTACCCCTCCTCGGGCGACTCTCCTCTCGACGAAATCATCTCTCTACATTCCCGTCTGGATAGGACCATGTCGAATCTACTAGGCCGGTTTAAACGCTGGCAGATCCGCGCCCGGGTACATTACTCAATCCCTGGGGTCCCGTGGTCCTGGGACTCCGCGGGGACGCATCCTAATATCTTCATTTTGAAAACTCTCATTCAAACAGCTTCATCCGGTTTCAACCAAGGGAAAATCGGCGGAAAGGTCGCTTTGAAATGGGCAGAGGCACTCGTTTCCGACGACATTTCTTCATATTTCCCTGGAAAACCGCTTTCCAAGGAACAGGCACAGGAGGTCGTTGATGATTGGTTATTTAGATATAAAGAGATTGAACGGACTGTATATGTCGCCGCTGGTGGGTCTCTTGAAGAGGATGCTTTTGGTATTTAAGAGTGGAAGGAAGGAATAAATGTGATCACGTGACTTGAATATACCTTTGTTGCTGTTAATTTGTTGTCGAACTTGTAATGTATTTTTCAAGTATGTAGCTATGTACAATTCAGGGAACATCCACCCTTATTTATAGTGATCCAATTTCCAACTCATCGACGTGCCTGATTGCTGCCTCGGACCATCGTTTATCTCTATTTCCGTTTTCTCGTCTGACTTGGTCGATACCTCCAATTAAGCTCCTTTTTCAACAGTTGCAGTGAATTATAAAGATCAGAAAGATGGATAATATTTAAACAAATGGATATCTCAACCAACGCCAACGCCAACGCAAAACCCACAGAACAGACAACCTAAAGAAAAAATACAAATCTACACTCAAATCACCATCTCGTCAAGGTCCGGCCTCGTTCCTCTTCACCTTCCCATGGTGCTCCGTGTGCTTCACTTCTAGAAACCGCACTTAATCCTGCCTCCCAATCACTATTAACATAGGTATTCGGACTCTTATCAAAGATGACACCCTCGAAATCCCCAACTTCGTAGTCCATCCCTTCATAGTCTACATCCTCATACGATCCCCGCTCTTCATAGTAATTTTCCTCCTCGTCGCTATCATCGCAGGACGCCCAGTTACTTTGTTCCGTCCGACAAAGCGGTTCCACATCCGAATCAGTATCTTCAGCTGTATCGTAGCCTGAGTACAGTAACGGAGATCGTGGCACAGCTTGGATCCCATTGCCTACTGTATATCCTAATTGAGAAGGGCCATTGGAAATCGTGATGTCCATGCTTTTCTCTGAGGACATGGACATGCTGCGTTCCCGGGTCTTGAAAGTGCGAGTGCGTTGTCTGTCGCCTTTGGTATAAGCCATATCTGGCGGGGCAAGACATCCAGGCGATGGTAGGGCAGCGGTCTCGTTGGATGCTGAAATTGCGATATCTGAAGGGCGAGACTTGCGAATCTTCTTTTGCATGGAGAGACGAGTTTCTCGTTGTTTATGCGCTTGTTTAGCTAGTTGTGTAGCGAGCTTGGTGCTTAGGGATTGGTGCATGGCGGCCATTAGAGAGGCAACTTCATGTTGACGGGCGAATTCGAAGGGTGCTGAGGCGGGAGATGTGGGGAGGGATGTGTCGTCGTCGTCGTCGTGGGCGGTGGTTTCTGGCATGTCAATGTAGGAGATGTGAATTGCTGGTGAAGAAAGAATGCCTCGGGCCACGGGTGATGATGCCTCTTCGTGGTGTTCCACGGTGGGTTCCTCGGCTGGCGAGGTGAAATGGTAAGCGGGCTGCTTTGTGTGGTAAAGTTGGGAAGACATGATGTAGTGAATTGTGAATTGTGAGTTGTAAATGAGAATGAAGAATGAAGAAATCAGGGAGATTGGGAGACTTAGATGGTGGGGAAGGTCGCTATTTAAAATTTGAGGCGGCTAGATACACCCCTTTTGGTTGGGTTGGAGATGTACAAACGTACGTATGTATCTGTATCTGCATCTATATGTACATAGACAGACGTTTCGGCCGGTGCGTACCGGGGTTTCGAGGGGTTTGAGCTCTTGGCGGGAGTGAGGAATCTATTTTTGGTGGCCAGATTTGGTGTGGGGAGATGCGATGGTCTTGTGATTTACTTTGTATATGACTATTTTCTTTTGTTTTCTTATTTGCGGTCTTGGTGGGTTGGTTACGGTTGTTACGATGGTCTGGATTATTTCCTGACTTACTGACTTCTTCACTGGCATCTACATACGCAACCCTCTACCCATATAAAGGAGATATAAAGCCAAGACGTCAATGCGAATTGCCGTATGATCTACAGTGGTATGTGCCCCAGCTGTCTAGATACATCTCAGCTCATTCACATTCACTCATAACCATGCATACATTTCTAAAAACCCAGAAACAACCATAAATATAGAAATCTACAAACCTCATGAAATAAAGATACAATCCAAGTTAACTTACACCTTCCACAAAATGTGAACCCCTCGTCTAGATAATCTTACAGTCACCCTCAAATAATCCATCTGATCTCATCGTACCACACCTGCCCACCACGGACGTCACAAGACCTCGACATTAACTACCATCTATGTAAAATCTCACCAGCCTTCTGTAAACCAAGACACTCTAGATCTCCCTCTGTTTCCAAAAGAATCCGTTTCCACCATGAGAAACATTCTCTATTCTTGGCAGTTTGACCTTCATAGACCTGTCTATGGTCATCCCCATCCACTGGAACCATCCATGTCTCTCTATCGGGATTTCTACCGACTTTGTTATTCCCGAGTATTCCCATAACCTACCACAAGACGCATACATTGTACATACATACATATGTTCTACCCCAGATGATCCCGTATAAGCCCATTCAAGGTGCCATTGTGGGGCATCTCACCTGTTTCTCGAATCCGGGGAAACCAGTGGTGTGATACTTGGTGATACTTCAACCCATTCTCACAATTTGTACTCCCCTCCACCAAGTAGCCACATCAGTCCTGTCAAAATAAGCCTCTCTCATTGTGTTGCTCATCCCGTCCTTATCTCGACAAACTGTAAAAAAAAAAAAAAGCATTCAAGCCTTCTTTCTTGGCGCTTGGCATCCACATTGTTATGGCTCCTGCTAATGCCGCTGAAACTAAGAATTGACCACGTACCTAAACTTTTTCATTGAGAAAAAAGTTTCACCTTTAAATCGTCTTCCTTGCTTGTCCCAGACCCTGGGTATTCTTCAACTTGCCAAGAGATTATCTGATCGCGCACTTTGACTATACATACATTTCAGATATCATCAAGTTTAACCGGATGGTCAATGGTAGGGTTGGGGTGCATCAGAGTGTTAACGCCACACAGCCACTGTGGCGGAATTTTTCCTTTGGCGCGTTTATTGCATGGATGCATGCGCTCGCTGATGACTATCTTGACATCATGGTTAAATTTCCCATTTAGAAAACCTTGCTTCATTGCATCACCAACCCAGAATCCCGCAAAAAAATGTCATATCCACCATCGCGCGACTCCAAGGCGACCGCCGCTTCCAAGGAAGAAAACATCTACATCCCCCAATTCATCACCAAACGGCCTTTCTACGCCACCGAAGAAGGCGAGTCTTCCTCTGCAGATTACCTCGAACATCAACGTCTCCAGAAGAAAGATCAAGATACACAATGGTATAAGCGCGGACAAAAAGCCGGTCCGGCCGCGTCAAAGTATCGGAAGGGTGCGTGTGAGAATTGTGGTGCCATGACACATAAGCAGAAGGATTGTCTTTCAAGACCACGCGCAAAAGGCGCAAAGTGGACGGGGAAAGATATCCAGGCTGATGAGGTCATTCAGGATGTTAGATTGGGATGGGATGCGAAGAGAGATAGATGGAATGGCTATGACTCGAAAGATTACATGGCTGTGGTTGAGGAACATGATAAGCTGGAGGCTTTGAAAAAGGAAGTACAAAAGGCTACGAGGGGTTCTCGTGACGATGACGAGGAAGACACTAGTGATAAATATGCCGAGGCAAACGACATGAGTAAACACCAAAGCACCGCTACAAGACAACTCCGTATCCGCGAAGACACCGCAAAGTACCTATTAAACCTAGACCTCGACTCCGCCAAATACGACCCCAAAACCCGCAGTCTCGTCGACGCCGGCGCGACAAACGATAAGGCCGCCGAGGTCTTTGCCGAACAGGGCTTCATGCGGGAATCGGGAGATGCCCAGGAATTCGAAAAAGCACAACGCTATGCGTGGGAACAGCAGGAGGGCTCGGGAAGTACTGCTATGCATGTGCAGGCGAATCCGACGGCTGGTGAGATTCAGAGGAGGAAGTTGAGAGAGGAGGAGGAGAGACTTAAGGCGGAGAAGGAGAAGTTGCTTTTGGATATGTATGGGGTTAGTGGAGGGCAGGAAATGCCGGGACGGTTGAAGAATGCTGTGGTGGAGAATGAGGCGTTTGTGGAGTATGATGATTTGGGCTTGGTTAAGGGGGCGCCGAGGAAGATTGTTAAGAGTCGTTATGTGGAGGATGTATTTCCGAATAACCATACCTCGGTGTTTGGATCGTGGTGGTCGGATTTCAAGTGGGGGTATTCATGCTGTCATTCTTTTGTGAAGAATAGTTATTGTACCGGGGAAGATGGAATCCGTGCGTGGGAGGCATCCGAGAGACAGAGACGAGGTGAGGGTATCTTGGCTATTGAAGCGGCGCCAGAACAAGATGATGAACCTAGGAAGTTGGCGGTGATGGAGAAGGCGGAGAAATCAGAGTTTAAAAGGGAGAAGACAAAAAAGAGAGCGGCTGATATGATGGATGGTGTTACAGAGGAGGATCTTGAAGATTATAGAAGGAAGAGGACTGCTGCTGATGACCCTATGGCTAAGATGCTGGGGAAGGATGAGTTACTTTGATGTTTGCATTTTCACCTTGTATTATACACGATTCAAATACCCAATTTCCTGATCATTATTGTCTATTAACGACACTAACACTCCTGTATTTTTCCACCCACACACACGAACAGCAAAAACGCCAATGACAAAAGATATGAACCAAAAAAAACCGAAAAGGATGGATATTTTCTAAAAAAAAGACAGAGACGAAGAAAGGGTTTGTATATTTTTTTTCAATTCACATCTCCCAAAACTATCCCCGCTTTTAGATGGTAGTCTCGTACGCAACAGGAGTAACAGTCTCCGGGGCGTTCTCCTTGAACGAGATTGTACGGGCGTCACGGGGCTGAGCGGGAAGACGCTTAAGCTGGACGGGCTTGCCCTCGGCCTTGGCAATCTTCTTCTTCTCGGCGTTCTCCTTGACTCTGCGGAGGAAGTCGTCGCGCGAACGAGAGGGGGAAATGTGCTCGATGCGCACGTTGATGCGCTTCTCGAGGTACCGGTAGCCGACCTTCTTGTAGATGATGATGCCGACGGCTGACTTGGTTACGTTGTAGATGACGCCCGTCTTGCCGTGGTAGACCTTGTAGGGCATACTATAGAGGTGTTAGAATTGTGCTGGTGGGTGGTGGGCGGGTTCGGAGTTGGGACGGCGGGCTGGCTGGTTGGATTGGATGAAGTTGTGTTGGCGTGTTGTTGGTGGTAGTCGTCATGTACCGGCGTTATCTCCTTCATGTCGAATCGAGTCGTAACAATCCTAATCCATCCAGCCCATAGACCCTCCCCAATTCCAATCCACCCATTCGAGAAATATCAATCTTACCCCTTCTGGACAGCACCGTTGGTCTTAATGTCGACAATGTCACCGACTCTGTACTCGCGCAGGTAGGTAGACAGAGCGATCATACCCTTCTGGCGGAAGTCGCGAGAGAAGGCATACTAAACAGCAAAAACCACAACGTCAGCAAAACAGCTCAAACTCGCTCAAAACCGTCTTTGCCTTGATAATCCCATCAAACCCCCTCCATCTCACAAGATATCTCCTCCCCACCAAAGTCAGAAAACCACAACAATCTCCCCTCCACCCCTCCGGAAATATCATCGACAAAGACGGTCCTCCCTCCCTCCGAAAGAAAAAAAAATAATACATACGCGAGTGCCCGAACGAAGACCAGCGGATTTACCCATTTTGACGGTATTTGGTTATGGTTGAAAAGTTGGTAACAAAATTTCCTTCTGCAAAATCTCGAATTTCTCCAAGGTAGACTTCTCAACAGACAAACCAGACACCACCCATCCCAACGAGGAAAATTGACACAATCCACAAATTTGGTGTTGTGGGGTCATTCGCTTACTAAGACGCCTATTTTGGCTATGGAGCAGGGGTGGATTGGAGCCATGGGTGAGGGCTGAGCCCGCGCACAAAAATGGGGAATTAGGCCGGGTGATCTTCGGAGGTGGGGCGGAAGAATCGTGGAGGATTTTTTGGGGACTGGTGGGGCTTTCTTGGGTGATGGTGATGGACTTGTAGGACGGTTGAGTTTGGGAGATTTTGATCTTTTTTTCTTTTTTTTTTCTGGAATCTATCAAGACCAATCCGACAAAATGGCTCCGTAAGTGCTCACCATGCCAAAATTCTGACACACATTGATGATGATGTGCCAATTGGCTTTATATCGCTATGTTATAATATACTAACGAACTTGTAAACAACAGTCTGTCGTACTCCAAGACCTCCAGAACTCCCCGTCGCCCCTTCGAGGCCGCTCGTCTGTCAGTAATCACCGGCCACTGAGCGAGAGCTTGACTCTCCCCATGTCGTGATGATCGGAAACACTGACCGTGGTATTTTTTTGTGTAATGTAGTGACTCCGAGCTTAAGCTCGTTGGTGAGTACGGTCTCCGCAACAAGCGTGAGGTCTGGCGTGTCCAGCTTACCCTCTCCAAGATCCGTCGTGCTGCTCGGTGAGTTTTCTTCTTCAGGTTTTCTTCGGCTTATGTACAGAAAATTAACACATTATATAGTGAGCTGCTCACTCTTGATGAGAAGGACCCCAAGCGTCTCTTCGAGGGTAACGCCCTGATCCGCCGTCTCGTGCGCGTCGGTGTCCTCGACGAGTCCCGCATGAAGCTCGATTACGTCCTTGCCCTCAAGGTCGAGGATTTCCTTGAGCGCCGTCTCCAGACCTGCGTGTACAAGCTTGGTCTCGCCAAGTCCATCCACCACGCCCGTGTCCTGATCCGCCAGCGCCACATCCGCGTCGGCAAGCAGATTGTCAACGTCCCCTCGTTCATTGTCCGTCTCGACTCGCAGAAGCACATCGACTTTGCCCTTAACTCGCCCTTCGGCTCCGGCCGTCCCGGCCGTGTGCGGAGAAAGAAGGCTAAGGCTGCTGAGGGCGGTGATGAGGAGGCTGAGGATGACGAGTAAATTACTCGGCGTCTTGATTAGCTCTCTGAGTCGCTGGGCTTGCGATCTCCTGGGCGGCTGTGTGCCGTCTTCTTTGTGCTTCGTTGGGGTATTTTTTTCTTGGGTACTCGCGCGGAGTGAATAAAATTTGGGTTCAAGCGGACTTTGGTATACAGCACAAACCCGCCTTCTTTTTTGGTCAATGTCGACTTTCAACGTCAGTGAATTTGCCAAGGATGGTGGCTCGATCTTGTGTTTGTGACTTTTGTTCTGCTTGGCTTGGGGTTATTCGTCCGTGTTAAAATGGGGTTTGAGGAAGATGGTCCGGTTCTTGGGGTTCTCGGGATTCTCTGCGTCTGGTCTGGAACCAATAAAAAAAAGATGAGGCCTTGTAATTGGTCATTAAAAAGCGTTATGATTTTACGATTTCTCTTGTTTCCTGTGTGAATTTGTGAATATGGGTTATGAACGGTCTATGAAAGGGTTTTGATGAATAGTTTATAAACACAACAATACACTGGTTAACGTTGAACTGGTTCCTTAGCCATGGCTCAATAACACTAAAAACCCGCTCTACGGACTAAACCAGCCAACTGGGCTCTTTTTTCTGCCGTAAGTTCCCGCCATTCACTCTGGCTATAATGTAACGCCCGTCCCATAAGTGCCAACCCCGCCCACAAATCTCCCATAACAGCCGTATGAGCCAACTCCAACCCTACAATATTCCACGCCGTCCGCAACGGCGTATCCCTCCAGAACGCCAACCCGCCCATCGAAGACATCAGCGCTGCCGCAGGCAGGAATGGATGCGCGGTGAGATAGTTCCGGACGAGGAACCGGATAGCGAATAACTCGAACCCGGCAAATGCCACGTGCGATGCGAGATTGGCGAGGATCTCGGACGCCAGATATTGAGGTTCCAGAGCTAGTAGCGTAGTGAGATATATAACTGGTCCGTCTGACGGCGGGACACTGGTAGGGCGAAGCTCAGCGGACCAGGTGCCCGCGGGGCCGGGGCCCGAGTTAGCGGGCGGAGGACTCGTGTCTAGATCGAAGCTGATAACGGGGGCGCCGGGGGAGTCCGAGTCATCTGGGGATGATGGAGATGGCGTGGAGGCCCGGCGGGGAGGGGTGTGCGGGGTGTCATCGGGGGGATCGGAGATATCGACGACTTCGACTTCAATAGATTGTAATATTGATCCGGCAAAGACGTCGTCGTTGGCGTTATTAAAGGGGCCGGATTCATCGGGGTTTTCGTCCGTCGGGCCCTCGGGGTCATCGGCGGTCGACTCGGCTCGGTCTGGGCGGTCCCGTGGCGGGGTTTGCGGCCGGCGGAGAGGTCCCCCCGGCATGATATCCACGGAGGAATCTAACCCGCTGTTGTCGGGTACCGGGAGTAACCCCATAAAGTACTGGTTGAATATCCCGTGAAAGGTCGCTTCGCAGTGGACCCAGAGACCATATGATAAAGCTGGGGCGATGGTGAGAAGGGCGCTACACGTCCATTTTGCGAGGGATGTTACGGTGAGTTCGGTGGGGAGGGATGGCGGTGGACATATTGGGGAGTAATTGGTCCATGGAATGAAGAATAGAGGGTGTGGAAGCCAGTAGGGATTGATAGCCCCGACTCGCTGGAAGAGAATCCAGATGTGGGTGTGCAGACTAAGCCACGTCCACAAGGCGACGACCCATGGGTAGGACATACCCCGGGGAATAACCCAATGATATCTCAAAAACTTGAGCGCCAAATTCGTCGGAATGCCCGCCAGAAACAACTTCACAAGCCTATTGCGTCCCTGCAAGCCGCCTCCCATGATAAGATCCCGTAGTTGAAGAGCCCCATAAGCTTTCCAAACCATAACACGATTCCTGATGCCCCCGAAACTCCACATGCCGCCCTCCAACATGATAGCCCCGACATGATGCATCCGATAGCCCATGGCAGTTTCGTACGCGACAAACTGCGACTGCATGAGCATCTCATCGTCGTCGCCGCCGTCGGGCTCCGCTACCCCAATCACGTGCATAACCTCGTTGTGCGAGCGGATGATCCGGCGGGACCGGTCGCGGCTTTCGGGGTTAGACGGGCGCCCGCGGGCGTCGTGCGGGTGGTTTAGGGAGGGGTGAGGGGGGCCTGCTGCGTATACGACGGCGTCGTAGGGGGATCGGCCCTGGAGATGGGTTAGTGGGGTGGAGTGAGTAAGGGTTTTACCATGCGCTTACCAGGCCGAAGGCGGTTAAGGGCTCTAAGAGACCCATTATGTAAAGAAATGATTATATGTAATGTGGTTAATGAATTGAGGCTGAAGCCGCATAAACGGGCTCGTGGACATTTTGAATGTTGCGGTCATGATGATTTAAACGACTATGAAATGGTAGTTACACCCTCTAATGAGGTCAGCGATGCGCGCGGGGGACCCTTGTAACCGATAAGATACCATATCGATAAGAAATTTGCAGCGGGAAAAAATAACGACGATGGGTGAAATATATCGAGATGTAGACAGCACAAGCGACATATTTGCCGTGGTACATATAGAACACAGTCGGATACAATGGCGACTAAGCAGCCGCTCAAAACGAGCTTTGATGTGGATAAAGTTATCCAGCCTATTTTTGCGGGTGGCGCCGTGGCGGTTGATGATGCGGGACGGGTGCTAGCTACTGTTTTGGAGGAGGATGTGATTTTGACGGATGTTGCGACGGGGCAGAATTTGGCGAGAATCGAGGGGGTATGTATGAAGAGAGAAGAAGAGATTGTGAGATGTGAATTGGTTCTAATTGTTTCTTTGTTTCTAGGATATGGAGCAAATCTCTACGATTGCATTGACTCCCGACGCCTCCCATCTCATCGTTTGCTCGAAATCCCTCTCTATGCATACATATAGTCTTACCCGACCAGCCGAGACTCCCGGGAAAATCACCGCTACAAAGGTCCGCAGTACAAAGGCGCACACCACCCCCATTAACTCGGTCACTATCGACAAGACTTCGACGTTACTCGCGACTGGTGGTACTGACGGGTCGATTAAAGTGTGGGATATCTCCAAGGGTTTCGTCACGCATACCTTCCGGGGGCCTGCGGGCTTGGTTACCTCGTTGCGCTTCTTTGAGGTGTTAGTTAGACCGGGCGAGAAGGGACGGAAGGGGAAGGGGGAGACGGCGGAGACGGAAGGCACGGATGGTATGGTTACGAGGTTTAGATTGGCGTCGGGGAGTCAGGATGGTAAAGTGAAGATTTGGGATTTACATAAGCGCGGCGCCGTGGCTACCCTGGATTCCAACGTTTCTGACGTTACGGCGATTGATTTCTCGGTTGAACAGCAGGCGCTGGTAACCGTGTCTCGTGACAAGACTCTCGTTTGGTGGGATGTCCGGTCGTGGAAAGAGCGGAAAGTCATCCCTGTTAAGGAGACTCTTGAGGCGGGTGGTTTTGTTGACGGTGGTCGGATTACCTGGGCGGCTGGTGTCAAGGGGAACATGCGTTTCTTTGACACCGAGTCTGGCGCTGAATTGACGACTGAGCAGGGAGAGGGCTTGGAAACTGAGGCGATTGTTAGTGGTGTTGGCCGGGCTGGTCTTCCGTTTATTCTGGTTGCGTTGGCGGATCATACTATTTGCTTGTATGCTGTGCCAGACCGGACGAAGCAGGATGTTATTGAGGATCCGGAACCGTACCGGAGAATTTCGGGTACCCATGATGATATCATTGACTTGGCGTATCTCCTGCCTGACCGGTCGTTGTTAGCTTTGGCGACAAACTCGGAGGATATTAGAATTGTCTCGGTGGTTGACCAGGCCCCACCACTGGATGCGCCGACCTCCATGGAGAAGGTGTCGCCGTACTTTGGACAGGATGTTGCGTTGTTGCATGGCCATGACGATATCATTTTGACTTTGGATGTGGATTGGTCGGGCCATTGGGTGGCTACCGGTGCTAAGGATAATACCGCGCGCTTGTGGCGGATTGATGCGGCGAATAACTCGTTTGAGTGCTATGCTGTGTTCACCGGCCACGCTGAATCGATCGGTGCTGTTGCTCTTCCTAAGGGTATCCCACAAGCTACCTCTGCTGCGTTCAAAGACCCATTGGCTCACCCGCCAGCTTTCTTGATCACGGGTAGTCAAGATCAAACTATCAAGCGGTGGGATATCCCCCGGACAAAGCCGGATTCCTCTGCTGCTCCACTACGTGCCACATACACGCGGAAGGCCCACGACAAGGACATTAACGCTCTTGACATCCACCACTCAGACACCCTTTTTGCTTCTGCGTCGCAAGACAAGTTGGTTAAGATTTGGTCAGTGGAAGATGGTGAGGTACAGGGAATTCTGAAGGGGCATAAACGTGGTGTGTGGTCTGTTCGGTTTGCGCCGGTCGGTATGCCTGCTATTTTGGGTGAGACTGGGTCGGTTGCTGGTCGGGGTATCGTCCTGACGGGTTCCGGTGATAAGACTGTTAAGCTGTGGAATACGGCGGATTACAGCTGTATCCGGACGATGGAGGGACACTCACACAGTATCCTGAAGGTGGCATGGTTGAAGGTTCCCGCGGGCGAGAGCGCACAGAAGAAGATTCTTGTGGGATCGGCGGGTGGTGATGGGTTAGTTAAGATTTGGGATGCCAACACTGGTGATATCGAGTGTACCCTCGACAACCACGAGGACCGTGTCTGGGCTTTAACCGTTCACCCTGAGACTAACACTTTAGTCTCCGGTTCGGGTGACTCTACCGTGTGCTTCTGGAATGACACCACGGTGGCCACACAAGCTGCTGCCGAGGCCGCTCAGGCGGTCCTCATTGAGCAGGAACAGGAATTGGAAAACCACATGAATGCGGGATCTTACCGGGAGGCTATCACGTTGGCGTTACAGTTGAATCACCCTGGTCGACTCCTCAGACTGTTTACCAAGGTTGTGACGACGCGGGAACCTGATGCTGGCAGTTTGACCGGGCTGGTTGCTGTGGATGAGGTGATTGCGTCGTTGTCAGATGAGCAGCTTTTCATGCTTCTCCAGAGACTGCGTGATTGGAATACCAACGCGCGGACAGCCCCTGTGGCTCAGAAGATTCTGTCGGCTGTTTTGAAAAGTTACCCTGCCTCACGACTGGCTACGTTGTCTGTAAAGGGTAAAAAGGGCCTTAAGTCGTTGCGTGAGGTCTTGGCAGGCTTAAAGGCTTATTCAGAGAGACATTACAGACGGTTGGATGAGCTGGTTGATGAGAGTTATTTGGTTGAATATACCCTGGCAGAGATGAATTCACTGATGCCTGTGGCGGTGGATATGGAGGTGGACGGTGAAGATGAAGATGTTATTATGGCTTAGTGATTTTATCGGCATTTATAGGGAGTTTTTGGGCTTTGTTTCTGGGCAGATTTCAATCAATAAAAAGCATGTTCTTGTTAGTTACACAACTTGATAAGCTACATTAAGTGACGTTGCACATAGTTACCAGGGGTCCACAATTTATCTCCAGGCACAAGGCTCCCAAGCGCAAGGCTGAGAATAAATTACTTTTTTGTCTTCTTGTGATATCAGAACCAACAAATCATCAATTCCACTATGTCCCACGCCCAAACCGGAAGTAAACGACCCGCCGACTCTTTGTTAGATCCACTTAGTGGTCCGCCATCACCAGCGTCGAAACGCAGTCGTGTGGGTAGTCATGAGTTTCAAGCTGAGGGAGAGTCGCCGGGGATGCGCGACGAGTCTGATGAGGAGGTGGAGGAGGAGAAGGAGATAAAGACGACGAGACAGACGGCGCCTACGGATGGTTATGCGGATTTATATCTGGATACTATTGATCGGAATGTATTGGATTTCGACTTTGAGAAGCTCTGTTCGGTCAGCTTGTCGAATATTAACGTGTACGCTTGTCTTGTATGCGGAAAGTATTTCCAGGGACGGGGGACGAAGTCGCATGCGTATTTTCACGCGTTGGATGAGGATCATCATGTTTTTATTAATATGGGGTCGCAGAAGGTTTATGTTCTGCCTGAGGGATATGAAGTTACAAGTGCGTCATTGGATGATATTAAGTTTGTTTCGAACCCAGTTTATTCGAAGGCGGATGTTGCGAGGTTGGATAAGCAGGCGGCTACGGCGTGGACTTATGGTGGGGTACGACAGTATACGCCGGGGTTTGTGGGGATGAATAATATCAAGGCTAATGACTACGTTAACGTGGTTGTCCAGGCGTTAGCCCATGTGCCACCGCTGCGGAACTTCTTCCTTGTTACGGATGTATCAAACCGGTCTGAGTTAGTCCGTCGCTACTCCCTTCTTGTCCGAAAAATCTGGAATCCTCGCGCCTTCAAAGCCCATGTATCCCCACATGAACTTCTCCAGGAGATTGCTCTGCAGAGTAACAGACGCTTCACACAAACTACCCAGGCAGACCCTGTGGAGTTTTTCAGCTGGTTCTTGAATAACCTACACATTGGCCTTGGCGGGTCCAAAACGAAGCCGGGTTCTTCCGTCATTCAGAAGGCTTTTCAGGGGAAGATGCGGGTGGAATCTCAGGCTATTACGGCGAAAGAAGAAGCGGGCGATCGTTTGAGATTCGAGGAGGCTGCTGAAGTTAAGGTGGATATTGTCCGTTTCTTACTATTGACGTTGGAGTTACCCGCTGCGCCGTTATTCCAGGATGAATTGGAACGGAATATCATCCCGCAGGTACCATTGCGGACTATCCTGGAGAAATACAACGGAGTTCGCGCCCAGGAACAACTTGCCCAGCGGAAACGGTACCGTCTTATGCACCCGTTACCACCATACTTGGTCTTCCATATCAAGCGGTTCTCACAGAATAAGTTTGTTTCTGAGCGGAACCCGACGATTGTCACGTTTGATGAGACGGGGTTGGATGTCTCGGGATTGGTGCAGCCGGATCCTAAGTATGCGGCGCCGTCGCAGCCGATTATCTATGATTTGGTTGCTAATGTGGTTCATGAGGCTGTTAGCGCAAGGGATGATGTGTCGGATAGTGGCGAGGAGAAGAAGACTTGGAGAGTTCAAATGCAGGATCGTGGGCGTGGTGAGTGGGTTAGTGCGCAAGATTTGTTCGTTGATAAGGTGCAGAAGGAACTGCTGTTTTCGGGAGAAAGTTACTTGCAGATCTGGGAGAGACGTAAGTAGGTGCGGGTATACATTATAATACAGTCAAAAGATATCAGGGACTAGTCTCTTATTGTTGTTGATATTTAATCTATTGCGGTTGATCTCCACTATTATTATGGTTCTAACCCGGCGGAACAACCGTTGCTAAACTTTCCCGTGACATTATATAAGAAGCGACTCCGTTACATTCATTACACACCCATCTAGTTAACCAGGATAAACGACGGCCCAGAGACAATGGTAGTCTCATTCAAGACACCCGTCAACGGCGCTGAGTTAACCAACGAGACATACGTGATACCCGCAACATCCTGAGGGACAACGCACGTGTTCGCGGCAGCATCAAAAGTAGAGAACTCAGAACCACCCGTAAGACCACCCGAAGTGAATGCGCAGTGCGTAACACCAGTAGTCGACCCCGCCTTCAACGTAATCGTACTACCAGGGGTAGCAGGTGTACCAGCAGCAGGCGAAGTGACCGACAGAGTACCGAACGGAGTAACAGCCAAGTTCGATCCATCAGGGCACGAAGAGATGAAAGGCGCGGCAAGAGTGAACACCTCACGGGGAGTCAAGGGCGCATCAAAGGGCTGAGGAACAGCAAGAAGTCCAGCGGCCGTGCGAATGAAGGTCTGGTGACGAGCCTCAGTGGTCAAAATTGACCCGGCGGCAGTCAAGATTGACGAGCTGGAAACCAGCGACGCGGCACCCAAGTAAGCGGAGACACCGACGTTCTCGAGAACCGCGGCAACGACAACCATGCTCTTGGCATCGGTGAAACCAAAGTTGTACGTGCATGGCTCAACGGGCTTAACATTGTTGGCGGCGATGGCCTGTTGGAGGAACGAGGCGTGCGAGAATTCGCTGGAGGGGAGGTTCTTGAGATCAGTGAGTTGCTTGTCGTTGAGACCTAAAGCGGTGAAGTCACTGTCAGGGAACTTTTCGAAACCTTGTTGGTAGAAGGTGGCTTCGAGCCATTCGAGGGTGAGAGCGCTGTGGATTATAATTAGTTTATGTGGTTGATGAGGCAAGGGGAGAGAACGTACAATTGGAGAATATCAACATCGGTTAAACCAGCGGCAGCGGCAGCGGCATTCTGACGCTTTCCGAGCTTCAAGAGACCAAGTTGCTCGTCATTAAGTTTAGGCAGGGCGGGAAAGGCAACAGCCGAGCCAGCGAGGAAAAGGCTAATGAACGAAGAGATTCTCATATTGATGATATTATGATGACGACTGGTGAAATGAATAAGAAAAAAAGAGTGAATGAAAAAAAGTCACCGGGACTTGAAACAGAAAATAACAACAAAAAAGTAAGGTAAGAAACGAAAGAGCAACCAGTGCTATCACCAAAAAAAGTCGATGAAGAGGAAACCAGACAGAAAGTAGAATCTAGATGGGCACATGTTGTATTATATACTCAGGCACAGTATAAACGAGTTTCTATGCGGATTTGAAAGAACCCCGGTAGTTTCATTGTGGAGATCAGGAACATAGGAACGAGGAGTTCCGAGCGTGAAGAGGGATATCGTAGCGGCGTTTGTTCCACCCACCTGTATCCATCCATTCAAACACGGACCTACCAAGTAATATCTTATCCTCACTGCCTATGTATGTACAGACGTATATGTATGTGCACTCATTTCATTTCATTAATAAGCTATATAGACAAGGTATCTCGGTGTCACCTCACATATCATGTAAGTGGCAACGTATGTATCTTCCCGGATCATCATGTCATGAATCATTATGAAATCTACACAGGGCTTTGCCAACTTTATTTTCATTGCCGCTCATTCATTCACTCATTCACACTTGTTCTTCATTCTCTCATGCTCGAAACAAGACTGACACATGGATACTCACTTCGCCCGTTGTCGCCCCTGCGTCTGGTCACGGTTCTGGCCATGCATTGACTCGTTTCAAACAACAACCCTTGTTTCAATGAGGTCCCACCGTACGGAAGTCTTCTCTTCCGATTAAGAACCCCCGACTACTCTTAAACCTTCTTTGCAATATGCTTGCTTCTAAATTGATCCTTCCGGTCTGGCCTGGTCTGCCCTGTCACTTTAAACAATTGTCCTAATTGGAAATCAAACCACATCAAATTCAAGCTTAAAACTAAAATGCTAAATACTCATACAAAAGCAAAAAATGTTCCCCAGCCTAATATCCCATCTAAAGCGCATAAGGGTTCAACGACCGGATCGTCAAGCAGGGAGGACTCTTGCTAAGATCAGTCTTGAGAATAACCGGCACCCGCGTCATCTCACGCACATCTTGAATGAACTCGCCGTCTTCCTCGCGAAGAGTGAATGTCGACAACCACTTATCCTTGAGAGACTCACGAGCCTGCTGCGCCTTGGGCGCCCGCTGGCTACGAGGAGACCCAGGAACGCTCTGCGCATTACCCTCAACAGCCAGGGAAACACCAGCCATGGCGTCCGTGATGTCCGAAGCATTATCAGTATCATCATCATCAAAGAGAGCATCTACGGCAGCAGTCGACTGGCTAGTAGTCTCCGTCTGCTTGCGGATGGTCTCCTCACGCTCACGGCGCACCCGCTCGGCATCTTCCGCCTGGCGAGCAGCAGCAACGTTGCGACCGTTGGCACGGGGACGCTCATCATCAGGAACATACGCAGAAGAAGGAACGCCCTTCTCCCAGTACAGCTCCAGGACACGCTTCTCCTTGCGGAACTCGGCCTTCTTCAGAGGCAGCTGGTCACAGTGCACACGCTTTTCGAAGCCCCATTGAGGAATAAGAACATCAAAAGCAGACTCGTAAACAGCAACCACGATACCCTCGACAATCAGATCGCCACCGTTGGCAACCCGCTCACGGTCCATAGCGCGGCAAGACTCAATGTGCACACTCTGGTCCTGGGCATTTTGCGCAGACTCCTCCTTGACGTTGTAAGTGTCAATGATCTTGACAAGAGCATCAACCTCTTCGGGGTAAGCTTCACCCGCAAGAACAGCAGTGAGCTGGCGGTGAACAATGATATCAGCATACCGGTGCAGGGGACGAGTAAAGTGAGCATAAGCAGGCAAGTTCAGGGCGTAATGAGGCCACAGAGCCTCGTCAGTGTTGCTAGGCAGGAAGTACTTGGCCCGAGACATGGTCTTGTACAGAAGAATCTCCAGACCCTTACGGATGTTATCGTCGTCGATCTTGAAGAGAGAGTTCTGAAGCTTGCCACTGGAGCTAGCATCAATGTCGAACCCGAGAGCAGTCATACGCTCGACAAAAGTCTGAAGTCTGCGGGGGTTAGGCGACATGTGACGGCGCAGAAGAGCCTTGTCAGGAAGACCCTTCAGAAGACGCTGCGCAACATAAGCGTTGACAGAGTGCGTGAGTTCCTCCCACATTTCAGTAGCAGGGGAGGTCTCAAACAGGTTGGTGCGAACAGGAGTGTTCTCGTCGTCCAGCTGCGAAAGCAGACGAAGAGGAGCAATGGGCTCACTACCGCCACCAAGACGCTTCTCCTTGAGCTTCTCGCAAACAGCGTTAAGCACGCAGATATCACGAGTGGGGACCGGGCCGCCATCCTGCTTGCCACCAAGAATAGTATCAATGCCGTCAAGACCGATAGTAGCAACACTCTTGACAATAGCCTTACCGACCCAGGTCTGGTCTTCGTAGATCTGGCCAGTGGTGGGGTTAACAGTAAAGACAACACTGAAAGTGAAACGCTCCTCAGCAGGCTTCAGAGCGCAAACATCGGCCCAGATCTGGTGGGGCAGAAGAGGGCAAGCACGGTTCAACAGGTGAACGGCAGTACCACGCTTGCGAGCCTCACGGTCGGCTAGAGAGTTGGGCTTGACAAAGTGGGTAACATCGGGAACGTGAACACCAATCTCAAGCTTGTCATCGACATACTTGACGTGAACAGCGTTGCCAAGCTCCATGGTACCACCAAAGTCAACGGTGAAAACCTTGTCCTCGCGGAAGTCGCGACGAGAAGCAACCTCCTCTTCGGATTCCTTGGCGATAGACCACTCGTGGAGGTTGACACTGCGAACAACAGCATCGGAGAAAGCATCGCTGGGGAAGTTGTTGTCACGGAGAAGAGCATCAGTCTCAACCTTGACATCACCCATAGCACCCAGCTGCTCAACAAGAGTACCGAAGGGGTGGAGGGAGGTGATGGGCCAGCGCTTGATGGATGCAACGAATATACGATCAGCGTAGGCAGCGTGGTTCTCAACAAAGTCTCTAGGTGCCTGTTCAGTAGGAATGGCAATAAGAGGAACACGCTTATCAGTAGGCTTGAACCAAACAATCTTGGGCTTCTCAGTGTGCTGAGGACGCGAGTTGCCACCATCACGGGCAGCACGCTCGGCCTCCTGTCTGTCCTTGGTAGCCTGGCTGCTAGGACGCAACAGACCAAGAGTACCAGAGAACATCTGACCGCTCATGCGGTCAACAACAGCAACGACGTGACCAGCGTAGAGAGGCTTCTGTTCATCACTAATCTCCTCCTCCTCAACGAGCAGGAGAGACTGGCCCTCAACTTCGACGTCGTCATTCTTCTTCTGGGTAGGACGCTCACGCAGAGAGCCGCGGCGACGAATACCGCCCTCGGCGATCCCTTCGATGCCAACGACGGAGTTGTTGCGAGACTCGTTGTGGTCCTTGCGCTTCTTCTTCTCCTCCTTCTCGCGCTTCTGCGACCAAACTTCATCGACATCAAGCAACTCAACGGCAACCAAGTCACCCTCAAGAGCACGGTTACGATCCTTGGAACCGCAAATGAAGATATCAGCATCAAGAACACCATCAGCAGTGGTAACGTAGGCATCAGAACGGTTCTTCTTGTTGACACGAAGAATACCCTGCACCAGGCTACCGCCCTTGAGAAGATCAGGCAGAGAAGCCTGAGGAAGGTAGGGAGTGAAAAGAGTCTTGCGGGGCTGCTGGTTGTTGCCGCCCTGCTGGTGCTGCTGGTGCTGTTGCTGCTGAGCCATCATGGGAACATGCTGATTAGGAACCATACCCTGAATATGTCCCATTTGCTGAGCCTGGAGAGCCTGAAGCTGGCTAATCTGCATTGGGTTAAGCTGCACCATCATAGGATTGCCCATGTTACCCATGCTACCCATAGCAATCATGGGCTGCTGCTGGAACATGTTGGAGGTAGACTGGTGAGACACAGAGTTGCGAGTACGATGGCCAGGCTGGAAGTTTTGCTGGCCCTGGGAAGGGACCAGACCCTGAGCTGGAGCCTGCTGTCCGTTGGCAGAGCCAGCGTCAGAGGCGGCCTGGCCGGGACCCTGGCGCCAGTTGCCCTCAAAGTTACGCGAAGGTGTACGGCTGTGGCCACCACGACCACCGCCACGACCACCGCCAACAGCGACAGACTGGGAGCGACCATGACCACCACGGCCACCGCGACCACCGGCACTGAGAGAAGCACCACCAGTGTTTTGGGATTGGCCAGTGGCCTCGGAAGAAGCGTTGCTGGTGGTCTCATCGTTACCAGCGCTAGCCGAAGCACTAGCGGCAGGGGGGAACTGGAAGCCTGCGGGGTTGTTGGTGGAACGCTTGCGCTCGGCATCAGCAGCGGCACGACGAGCGTCAGCAAGAGCCAAAGAGTGTCTACGCTGGTGACCGCCACCGCGGCCACCACGGCCAGAGTGTCCACCAGTGTGACCGTTGTTGTCCGCGGCACCGGCAGAAGGAGCTGGAGGAGGACCCGCGGACGAAGGAGTGCGACGGTGTGACTGGGGCTGCTGACCGGGCATCTGGGCGACCTGAATGGGGAACTGGAATCCGGGCTGAACACCCATCTGAGCAGGGACAATCTGGCCCATCTGACCCATCTGACCCATCTGGCCCATCTGGCCCATCTGGCCCATCTGCCCAAACTGGCCAAACTGGCCCATCTGAGCACCAAGCTGACCATTGATCATGGGGATGTTACCCCCAACCATGCCAAACTGGGGGTTTGTCAGGTGCTGCTGGTTGAAAAGCTCAATCTGCTGCTGCATGGCAGTAGTATCAACTAGACATCACAAATATGTTAGCAGTCGTCCTCGAAACAAACTATCTATCTGATCGGCGCAAACTTGGCACTAAGCAGGGGATGTATAAGCTGCAGGCGCTAATAGAGCCGTCTAGGGTCTGTACCCTGGTTGGGCTGCATGCAATAGCTTGATGCACCCCCGCGTGTTGCGCGCGCCCCGCCTTCATGTACGATTTCAAGGCGATAAAGCCAAAATGATGACATGTGGCGCAAATGGGACACAAAGTACGGTTGCCAAAGAGCAAGAATGACAAAGTACCAGGGGGCTGGGAGCCACAAGGTGACGCAAGATCAGAAAGAAACATCGGAAGCAAGGAAAAACTTACGGCCAGGGCTCGTCAAGTACGACACCAGAGGGGTAACCTCGGACGGCGAGCGACGATGGGCAATGTGGAGACGACGACCATTTACCTGAGGCGCATTTGGGTTAGGCGGCGGCTGGAGGTTGCCATTGGGGTTGTGGCTGGTGGTAGGAGAAGTGTTGTTGCTCATGTTGGGCAAATTATAAATGAATAATGATAAGACCGAAGTCTATTCGGTGTGTAGTATATAGGATAAGAGAGGCTGCCTGTATAGTGAAGTACAGGCAGAGGAGGTATTTAGAGGAGATGCTGTAAGAGCGTCAACGCTGAAACAAGCTATCGCCAGAAAAAAAAGAGAAAAAACGGAAGGATGTTGAGGTGCAAAGAACGAACGGTATATTCCGTTCAAGGGATGCTAAAAGAGAGCACAGGTGGCAACAGTACTCGTCTTGTCGCGAAGAACTTCAAAGATGGCAAAAGAAAGAATTGAAGAGCAGAGCGTCGAGGAGTCCGAGTCACCCGATCTGATGTTTTTCAATACTAAAATCGGTCGAACTGCTTATCACGCGGATACGAGACAAGCGACCAGAGACGGAGGTGAGAGACACAACAAGTGACTTGCGAGACTTTTTTGACTTCTTGAATGGGAGATGAAAGCTAGAGACGATGATGCGAAATCTAGAGACAAACGGCCGTGAAGACAACAAGGCAATTCAATTGCGACTTGGTGTAGGATATACAATGCAGCCGGTAAAGGGTGTGCGGACGGCGTGAGGCTAGATTGGAAGGCGACTGAAGCAACTCGCAGCAAGAGCCTAGATATGATAAAGTCTGTAATGACAGAGTTGTGGCGTTTTTTTTTGTTTGCAACAACGGCAGATGTTTATCTCTGGCGCGCAGCGGGGTGGCCGAAAGGGCGGAGATAGAGTAAGATAAAGGAGATATAGAGGAAAAGTAGAGCTGTAGAGAAGATTTGGGAAAGACGGAGCTGGGTGGCTTATATGTAGGTGTCGAAGATGGTGGATGCTGTAACAGTGAAGGACAAGGTTCGTTAAGTATGTGAACGAAGGCGTGCGATGGCGACACAGAGCGTTGAGCGGTACGCACAAAGAATACCAGTTCGAGCCTGCGAAAATGATGAACCTTCAAGGTGTAGATGGGAGAATCAGGATTTTGCTATAACGAGAAGCGGGAGATTCGCAGAACGCGAGGAATGAAAGTGATGAGAGGTGGCTAGAACGAAACTCAGATGAGGGGGCGGTGCGAGAGCGAAATCAAGCCTATAAGTAGTAAAGACAGAAGGCAGAGAAAAAAAAAAGACTAAGCCAGAGAGTGAGCTTGCGCACTGGCAGAGCGATACAACCAACATGGCCTGGAGAAGACGCCCGGACAGCGCCCGTTGTAGTTAGACTAATAGGCGGCACAGGCCCTATTGTTAGTGGGCTTTTTGCCCGAACACCCTAAAACTAGTGGAAGTATTGCCCGCTCAGCCGCCTGTGGGAATAGGCGTTGAACAGTAAAAAGTACCGCCCGATTACGTCGTTTTGGTGCGGGGGCGAACATCTTTACGGCCAAAGAAAGAAAGACAGGCATCTACGTAATGTCTCGGCAAGGTCACGCAGCTATCTTGGGATTTGGGAATCATTGAACGACTATACATAGGGTTTTGTGCATCTTTTTGTCTAATCGCCCGAGTTGGCTTGAACGTACGGGGGTTAATGATATGTATGTACAGTATGTATGCACATACATACAATAGTATCACGATTATCTGCACGCATCTTCTTTTTGTAAATGTGTACATACACGGTCAGTTGGAGCGAGCTTCGAATCCTCAGGCTATTGTTGCCAGCTCCCTCAGTGTTCTTGTTCTCTCTGACCCCAAAAGCTTCCAGGTCATTGAGGCCAAGGTATCCACATGTGTACGTTCAACCAGGGGGGCACCACACGACGCAATGACAATCTGGAGGGGGAAAGACTCGAATGAGGGGCCGGCAAGTCAGCCAATCCGCGAATCATCAATACCACAAGTTTGGACAGGTCTGACGTAAAGATGTGCATAGAGATCTGGACTTCACGGCAACTATATTAGTGGACCAATAGTTCATTTATGTATGTGCCGAGGAAGATAGTAGCTACGTCCTTCGCCTTTAGCGTTTCTGTCAATGTCGTCATAGACCATTTTCAGTTCTTGGTAAAAATTCAAGTTGACGATGGTCGCCACGTCTGGATATGACATGTGTTTCATCTTGCTATTGTTGAGTCGCTGAGACGACAGAATTTTGGGGCCCGGGGCGTGCACGAGTAGCTTGAATACATAGCGAGGAGCCCGAAAGTTCTGACCAACTCTTCTTTTCCCTTAATCTTTTGTCTTCATTATTCGTAGCAATAAAGCTCAAAAAGCTCTACGTCCTTCCCGAGTTAGCGCGATTGCTATGCTGCTCGAGCGTCATCGCGCTTTAACCCGCCTATCCATGACAAAGGGTTAACTTTCATTGATTCTTGAGGCCGTCACGGTAAAAACACACGACATTTTGAGTTTGTCTTGGATTAGTCGGCGGAGTAGCGGCACCGATTGAAACAAATAAATCAGTGACTTGCTATAACAGCACTGACCAGAGAGTAGGGCGGGTCTTATTTTGGTCACTTCGTTTACACGACCGGAAGAGTCGTAGCAAAGGCTCTGAGCGCCGTAGGACATTTGTAGGTCAGTGGTGGCGTACATGTGGGGCCGGGTCTACCCAGTCTAAATAGAGGGGTGCAGCGGAAAGGTGTCAGAATGGTGTTTGGAGATCATCAAATCCGATTTGCAATAAGCGATGGATTTCACCATGGATGGATCTAGACTTGTCGACATATACCGATGTATGTACATATGTATTCGGAAATATATGGTAATTCTTAATACTTAAACTGGTTATTCTGCAGACGTAAGACACAACTGTGGTTCATGTTGTCAGTGAACCCAAAATGCATATGCGAATTCTTTACCAGACATTGATCAAAGTTGGAGAACCAGGTTAAACTACATACAACATAAGTGCGGTCCTATGATAGGGTTACCACCGCATATAACCCTTGACTCGACCCCGGCTCCCAAGTACTCCTGCTATTTTGAGAACCATTTGCTGCGACAGCTCAAGCAGCACGAGCCTCGATTCCCAAACACGAAACAAGAGCCTGACAAACAATGGTGAAGCTTTCACATGTTTCGAGACAAACAAATAGCCGCAGCCCGTAGAAAAAGAAGAAGGGATAATTGAAGGCTTGTATATAGATTACCACCTGAGAATTTAGGGTGCCCCGCATATCGACACTTACAACTCCTGGTCATTTGAATTTCCAGAAACGGCAAGTTAACACACACATGAGTGTTTTGTAAGAGTTGATATGTATGTACATACGGCATATCAAATACTTTATACGCAACAAATCTCCGTATCGGAATCTAAATATCCTTACAGCATGACTCTTTTCTAACCAAATCTCTAACAAACCTGTATCTCAATCTACAACACAACCAAAAACGCAATCCCGACGTAAATCCATCAACCCTCATCGCCGGAAAATCATCCACCATTATGATGATCCTCCCAATTGCTGTCAGTTGAGAACTGAGCCGCCAAGACATCGATCCCGAGGCGGTTTCATACGTGCAAGAGATGGGCGATAGTTCGTACAATGACGAAAATCATATGTTCAGAGTAAGGGTTTTCATAGAAAGAGACCTAACCAAGTCACCTGATGTGAATGAGGTCACTCGTAAAAGCTAATTTGATACTGATATCGCGACGTAGCTTTCATGTCGTGTGCACGGAAAGGGAAAACCCGCTGTGCTACGACAATTTCTAAGCTCCGCTGTAAGCACTTCCGCGTGCCCCACCATGCTAGATGAGGGGCAGGCACAGCCGAGAACGACTGAAGCTAGCTTTTAACAATACAGGGTTATGAAATAAGCGAACCACTCGCTTACCTAAGACAAGGCTGGCGTCAAAAAAATCGTAGCCTTGCAGGATGAAAACACCAAGAGTAGTAATAGGGACGCGACATTTTGGGCAATCGGAACTCTACATAGTTTCCGTTTGTGAACAGAATCAGACATATGAGAAGTGTACGCAGGTTCCTTCCATTTTGTTGCATTTTGACAATTTTTGCGGGTGGATAACTTTTGCTGTTTAGACCATCCGTCTCCTCCCCATTTCTTTCTCTTTTCCATTCTGTTTCTGTTTCTTCTTCATCTTGGTTTTGAAGTTTGATCATTGAAATCATCAGCAAATCGCATTCACCTTATTGCGATTTTACTTTTGTTTTGTTTGCGACTTAAAAAAGACGGAAAACTCTCGACACTCGTCTTTTCGGACTATTTTCTTTTCATAATCTACAAAATGTCCCGCCCTCGTTCTGCTTTTTCAAAAAATGGCTATCTTACTAGCCCTACCCGCGACACACCGGCTGGTTCGCTTCACACCACCGGCTTAATTTCTGACCTCTTCGACGTCCGCAACTCAGAGATTAGCCACCGCGATGCGCTTGAACAAGCGAAGGCCGAACACGATAGAGTTCGTGAGCGGGCCCTTCGTGTGTTTGAGATGCACGAGCTGGAAGTCGAGAGACAGCGCATCGTGGATGCCCAGGCTAAGGAGCAAGAGCGCCTGAAGAGAGAGGCAGCTGTCCTGGCCGAGAAGCAGCGTTTGGAGGCACTACAGAAGGCTAAAGCTAAGGCCCCAACCCCCCCACCACCACCCAAGGTTGAGCCTGTTGTTGTTAAGAAGGAGAAGGAGCTGGTTCCTCCAACGCAGGAAACTAAGAAAGAAGAAGTCGATTCCGCGCCCAAAGAAACCACCAAGCCGGCAGAGAAGGCTTCCCCCGTGACTGCACCCAAAAAAGAGGAGCCCACCGAGCTCGCACCAGCCAAGTCAGAAACCAAGAGTATCTTTGGTGCTCCTCTTTCCGCCGCCCCTGCTGCTTCCGTTGGGTTCGGAAAGCCCTCCTTTGGCTCTGCTGCCGCCCCGGCCGGGCTCAAAAGCTCGGACGCTCCCAAGCCTGCGGGTGGCCTTTTTGGAAACCCCTCTGGAGCCTCCGCCCCGGCTGCTTCTGTTAAACCAGCCGCTGCCCCCGTGGCTTCTAAGCCTGCTCCCACCGCTACCGCCGTTCCCAAGCCTGCACCTGCTGCCGCTAGTCCAGTCATTCAGGCGGATCCAACGTACTTTCCCCATAACCAGCGGTACGTTGAGATCCACAAGAAGCTGAAGGAGCTTCGGAAGGCGGTTGAGAGCACTGCGGCCGTGCCTGGGTCACCACTTAAGGGAAAAGTGGGTGACATGCGCCGCGAGATCCGGAAGTCCATGGGACAGCTCACGGAAGGAGCTGGTTCCAACAAAGTACAGGTAAGATACGCTTCTCCCGAGATGCAATGTGACATGCATACTAACGCAATATATTACAGCTCGTCAAGATTCGGGCTGTACTTAAGTCTTCTCTTGACGGAACTCACGTCAGCCCGATGGTTGACGTGAAAGACTATGTGGCGGAGGTACCACCAGCCAAGGCGGATGATGTTCACAAGGGGGATCAGCTTCCTTCACTTTTCCTCTACCTCTTGAACATCTTCTCCAAGGCCGTGATAAACCAGTTTATCAACGAGTGTGGTGCTAACCCAAAGGCGGCTGATCCCATTGGCGTAATGTTTAGCCAGATCTTCTCGGACAAGGACTACCACTGGCACGGTTTTACCTTGGCCGACATCTTTTTCGCCAAGCTGCGGATTGTTTGCCCTGTTCTTTTCGGTATCCGTGGTAATGAGCGGGCCGCAGAGGGTAGACTGGCAATCGGCTGGAAGCGGGACGGCCCAGATTTTCTTCCGGAGCAGGCGCACTGGGACCGCATGTCTGGACTGGGTGCTGGGTTTGGCGCCATTACGTTACGCGATTTCAGTAAGACGGCTCGCGTAACTCCGGCGCCACCTGTAATTTACTGGACTGCATTAGCAGCTCTGGTGAACACCCCTCCTGCCCAAGTTTCGGGCACACAACTGGTCGTTCTCAAGGCGATCATTGAGGGTCACACAACTCGATTCATCCAGTTCTATGGAAATGCAGCCATGGCAGTGTTGAAGCGGGTCTTGGTCGAGTTTCCTCAAAAGGTGGCTAAGAGTCCATCACAAGAGGCACTGGCGGTGTTGGCAGACCGGTTGTTGAAGGACGAGGGGTTACGGTTTGTGTAAGGACCGACGGTAAGAGCTAAAGTTTGTTTTTACGGCGTCGGGGGCGTTTTCTTTTTCTTTTGGGTATTCATCTGGCATTGATGATCTGTTTGGGTTCTTTGCGGGGCGTTATTTGTATGGTTATAGTTTCTTTGGTCGAAATATATGTACATGTTTATCTGGATGATTGATCCAATTCCCTAACTACAAAACACCAAACGCCGTGCCAACAAACAATGAAGCAAAATAACCCACAAATGGCTATACAATCAAGAGAAGAACAAGGAGAACGATGAGAGTGATTACCAGAACGCCAATACAACAGCTACTCAGGGTATCTTCGTTGCGCCGGATGACGTATTGCATCTGTTGCATACCTGTCTGCAAACGAGTACCAACACGGTCAGCAACAGCATCCACCTCTTCTAGCATTTCTCGTTGCTCTTCTAATTCTCGTCCCATATCATCAGCCTGTCGACGGAGATTTCCGACAGTTTGAAAGACATCATCTAGTTGTTCGTCCTGCACGCGCATAATCTCCTGCTGCTGCAACTCCTCAAACTCAGCGGTATAATCCTGGTCACTCGGACCCGGTGCACTCTCCGTTACCGGTTTATTCCCCGCGGAATCAACAGCAGCCCGCATGGCGGAGACTTGGGCAGTGACATCATGAACAAGGGCCCGGCGCCGGGCTACCTCGGCAGTTGAAAGACCATATGCGGCGGGGGAAGCTTCAACGGCTGCGACAGCGTCGGCAAGGTCGTTGAGGTCTTCGGAGAGGACGGCGAGGGATTCTAGGAGGTCGCTTCGGGAGGCTTGAAGTTCGGGGTTGTTTGAGGTGGTGCTTAGCGAGGCAATTCGGGAATGCGAAGCGGCGAGATTTTGGGTGGTGGCTAGTTGTGCGAGAACGTCTCTGATGGAGTGGCAAAAGGATGGCTAACTGTTAGAATGGAATGTTTTTTGTTTCTAGGTTGTTTTAGGAGAGACACTTTACTGTTGTACTTGAAGGAATGGGTCGCCCGACATCGTGAGAATTTGAGTTGGGTATGTCTGTTTTTTCGCTTGCCGGTTCACGATTGTCGCACCGTTATGCGCCTCAATGACGACGCTCAATTACAGATGCTGGTGTCGGTGTGATAGAGCTCACCGAAACCCTAGATGTGGTTCGACAAACAGGTGGAGGGAGAGAAAACTCAGTAACCCTTTTGTCGTTGTGTCTCCAAGCCCTAGACCCTCTATTGATTTTTTTATTGCGTTCCTTTTTTCTGGTTTAATTCTTGTCTCGTTTATCCGTCTGTCTGCCGCCCATCGTCATTGACTTGCATAATCGACCTTGTGCTCTTATTATTATTGATATTTTTGATCTGATATTTCGTCACGATTACGTCGATTGACACCAACATTGTTCCAGTAAAAAAAGGACGAAGAAGTTGTATTTTTATTTTGCCAGGTGCCGCTTTGATTGATTGATTGATTTTCTCGCTTCGTGGGTTTCAACCGTCTTTAGCCAGTCATCGTCATCGCCATTGTCACCGACTGCAAGTCATCCGCGATTTGCAATATCCACACTTATTTTCTTCAAAGTTGAAACGTGAGAACCATCACAAAAAGCCCGTTCAGTCTCCGCCATAGACATTGAGTCTCTTTATTTCACGTCTTCGATATCCAATTACACACGACACCACCCGCACGATCCTACAACGCCGCATATACTGCCGTAACTACTATTCCTACGCTACGACGGCCCTTGTCTCGGAATCATCTTCCATCTGCCATACTTGTCTCTCCGACTCCGACCCCGCCTTTCTGTCTACTTACGATCCGTTTACACGTCACTTGTCCGCCTGTCACTTTACACTACCCGATATCTTCTCTGCCCCACTCCGACTCCGCCGCTACCGCAGTTGCCGTCTGGTTGGCATTGTCTGCTCGCTTTTTGTGATCCAAGCCGGTCTGCTTCGTGTCGAGAACTGCTGCCACAATGGACAACATATGGACCCGGCGCTCCAAGTAAGTCGGCTGGTCGTGACTGATTTTTTGTGTATATGTTGGCAAACAATTGGCTAACCCTGTTTTCCCCCATGGTAACAGCAGCAAGCTGTCCCTTTCGACTAGCACCACGAACTCTTCAGCACAGCCGGATAGCAACCGAATCGCATCCTTTCCAAAACGCTTTGGCACGGGCGAGATGTCGGCCACGTCTGCCAAGGCTAGTCCATTTGGCACACCGACAGTAACATCACCAACAGCCAGTGCTACCAATGCCTTTGGCCTCGGGTCTGGTGCCTTTGCCTCATTTGGGGGTAACAAGGCGGCAAAGACTCCGGGGTCTGGGCCTGGAAGTGGCGATGCGGGGTCTGGAAAGGCCCTCGCTACGGGTGGTAGTGATGCCGGTAGCAGTGGACGGGTTCAGGAAAGTGAGACGACAGCGCCAGCTGCTGGCGATAGACAGGCTACGACGACGGAAATAGTACACCCACTTAGCAACAAGTGGGTGTTTTGGTTCCGGCCGCCGACATCCAAAAACCAGGGGTTTGTAGACTATGAAAAGACTCTGCATGCCATGGCGTACTGCTCGACAATCGAGGAGTTCTGGACGGTGTACAGTCACTTGCGGCGGGTATCAACGTTGCCTCAAGTATCGGAGTATCACTTTTTCAAGTGGGGTATCCGGCCAGTGTGGGAGGATGAAGTCAACAAGAAGGGTGGCAAGTGGGTTGTACGTCTCAAAAAGGGTGTCGCCGACCGGTACTGGGAGGACCTTTTGATTGCGCTCATTGGAGAACAGTTTGGCGAGGCAGGCGACGACGTTTGTGGCGCGGTAGTGTCGGTACGGACAGGTGAAGACATAATCAGCATCTGGACGCGGAGTGAAGATGGCCGCGTGCTCAAGATCAGGTAAGTTTTGTTGGATGTACGGGGCAGAGAATAGGCCCGACCACTAGTAGGCTCGACCGTCACTAACTTTGGCATGTGTTTGCTTTTCTTGCAGAGAGACGATGAAGCATATTCTTAACTTCCCTGGTAACACGCGCGTCGAGTTCAAGTCTCACGACTCGTCGATCCAGCAGCGTACTGCGATTGAAGAGCACCGGCGTGAGAAGCAACAGAACCAGTCAAGTGGTCAAACGCATCACCACGGTGCCATTGGGTCTTTGAGTAACCACACTGGTGGCAGCAGTGGGTCCGGTGGTTTGGCCCTGGGTGGTCGTTTAGGTAGCGCCGGTGCTATTGGCAGTGGCCGGGTCCACCACCAGCACTAGAAGTCTGGTGGGGATGAAGCCCTTGGGCCCGGACGAAGTTCATGGCGGAGTACAAGGCATCAGGACCGGGACACAGAGTGAGTTTGTTGTTCAGAGGAGAGACAGAGAGAAGATGTGATATGTACGTATGCGTTTGTATGTGTCGTCGTCGTTGTATGTATCAAGATTTAGACAAGTTTCCCGGGGGGTTGTACTTTTTTTTTTACTTTTTTTTTTATGTACCATTTTTCTGGGTTCACATTTTGGGATTTGGGTAGGATTCGGGTTGGCTAGGCGGAATGAATGAATGTCTGCCTGACATGCACTGGTTTGATTTATGGGACGATTATAACCAAGATAGATGTACATAGATGTACATAGATACATATCATAACTTGATGATTATACCCGCTCGGATATTGTTTGACAGACCAAATATTGGGTGATTTGTGGGCCACAAACACCCTGAAGGCAGGTAAGAATTAGCGTGTTTGTACACATGGTGGCGAATGAGTAGACGTTTGACACCCAATCTTGTCTCTTGCCTCTTTTTTGTTTCCAGGGCGTAAAAGAGTTTGTAGCTTATAGGTCGTGGAGGTCACCGACATAACCGCAGTGAATTGCGCGGCTCTGGTGTTGGTGAAACAAGGACGAAACGCCGGGGCCATGAGATTGGCGGACGGGAATGGTGAGGCGGTTTTTTTTTTTTTCTTTTTGATGAACACTGGTTGAATTTAGTGCGTGTAGTTCGTGGCATGGTCGGATGTTTGTTGGTTGGTTTGGTAGGTGCGGTTTGGGGGGCGCGGCTGGGAATTTGATTGGCGGGTGGACTTTTGGTGGTTGTCTTGACGTTTAGTTTGGTGATTTGCATATTTGATGTGTGTTAGTGGGTAGATATGCAGGTAGATGTACATTGGTTCCATGTTACGACGCCATGCTTCATGTAGAATGATGTAGTCCCTGTGAATCAAAAGTATGCGACATTCCCAACAAGATGAAGTAAATATTTACTGGACATACGTATGTATGTACTTGGACATATTGATCCCTATGTTGTACAGTCCACTTCCTCTATATACAAACCTTAGGGTTGTTTCACTGCAATAACCCGTGAGGCTTGGAAGGTATTGCGTGGCCCTCGTTTGGGGATTTGCAGTCCGGGCGGGAAGGAAAGGAGGCTTTTGGAAGGAGGTAGCTTGTTGACAGGTGAAGGGGTCTTGGCGGTTACATGCGCCGAAAAGGAAACAACGACAATCAATCGTTGGGTAGCGGTGAGATTGAAGGATAGTGGTGATCTTGGACGGGGAACCATGTTGCAACAAGTACGTAAGTCTCTTTCAACTGATGTGACAGGATAGAACACAATGGAACTTTGAGGTTGAACTACACCATACATAGAATGTACTCTACAAAGGCAGGAATGTACACCATCTCTATAACATTTGCCGTCACAGAAGCCTGGAAAATCACACATTGACGTACGTTGTTAGGATAAACATATACCAAATCAAACAAGCTCCAAGCTAAACAAGTCTACTTTATCAAGAAAAGGATGCCTATGTATCTTATGGTTATACTATTCCTGGAAGGAAACATCCCGCGTCTATTCCAGGGGTACGTGAACAAAGACTACCCAAAAATGGCATCCGCAACATCTAATTCCATGGGGTGGGATGACGCGGCAGTTAGCTCTGTGGGAAGAGGGAGGTGCCATTTTCGGAGTTTTTGGGGCCACGGGAGGGAAAGGTACTAGGAACCGTGCGGCGGAAAGGAGATGACGACGACTTTTGTTGCGTGCGGAGGAGACCCGGTCATTTGTATATAAGGTTGAGGATGGCGCCGACTTTTGAGGTATTGGAGTCTTTCTTCTTCAGTTCAGAGCCAGCCTCCACCACTCGCAACACATCTACTCCTTTTTGAATCTTTTGATCTTTTCGCCTCTTCTTTTCCGCTTCCCATCTTCTCTTTTGCCTCTTTTGTACATATCATACCTTGACGGTTTTGTATTGTTCCTACTTCACAGTACTTGTATTCTAAACTCCTTCCAAAAAAAAACACCCCTTACCTACCTTCAAAATGCAGACTTCCATCTTCTCCGCCACTCTTCTTTCCCTCCTGGCCACCGCCGCCGCCCAGTCGACTGTCCCCACCGACTTCCCTACCGGCGTCATCCCCACCGGTGGCTTCCCAGCCGGAACTGGTCGCCCCTTCGATGCCGGACGTCCTCACGGAACTGGTCGTCCCCATGGCACCGGTCGCCCCCGTGGCACTGGTGTTCCTACCGGTGTTCCCTCTGAGGTCCCTACCGCTACTGGTGTCGCTAAGCGTGCCGACTCGTCCTCCGTTCCTACCGATCTTCCTACCGGGTTCCCCTCTGGCGTAGCTGCTCCTTCGGGTGCTGTTCCTTCCGGCTTCCCCGGCGACTTCCCCCCTCCTCCCATGGGCACTGGTTTCCCCGCCGGCTTTGCTGCTCCCTCCGGTGCTGTTCCCTCCGGCGGCGCTTTCCCCTCGGGCGGTCGTCCTTTCCCCGGTCCTCCCATGGGTACCGGTGTTCCTTCCGGTGCTCCCACCGGTGTCCCTACTGGTACCGCTGTTGAGAAGCGTGCTGATTCGACTACCTTCTCGGCTCCTTCCGGCTTCCCCACTGACTTCCCTTCGGGCGTCGCTGCTCCTTCGGGTGCCGCTCCCTCCGGCTTCCCCGGCGACTTCCCCTCTGGTGTAGCTGCTCCTTCTGGTGCCGTTCCCTCCGGTTTCCCCGGCGACTTCCCCCCTCCTCCCGCGGGTACTGGTGTTCCTTCCGGTGCTCCCTCCGGGTTCCCCACCGGGTTCCCCACCGGCACCGCTGTTGAGAAGCGTGCTGATTCGACTACCTTCTCGGCTCCTTCCGGCTTCCCCACCGATTTCCCCTCTGGCGTCGCTGCTCCTTCGGGTGCCGTTCCCTCCGGTTTCCCCGGTGACTTCCCTCCCCCTCCCATGGGAACTGGTGTCCCCTCGGGCGTCGCTCTGCCTTCAGGTTTCCCTACCGACCTTCCCTCCGGTTTCCCCACTGATATTCCTTCCGGCTTCCCCACTGTAGTCCCCACTCTGTCGTCGACTGCCGTTGAGAAGCGCGCCGACTCCACCACCTTCTCGGCTCCCTCCGGTTTCCCCACTGACTTCCCCTCGGGTGTCGCTGCTCCTTCGGGCGCCGTTCCTTCCGGCTTCCCCGGTGACTTCCCCCCTCCTCCCATGGGCACGGGTTTCCCCGCCGGTCTTGCTGCTCCTTCCGGCGCTGTTCCCTCCGGCGGTGCTTTCCCTTCGGGCGGCCGTCCTTTCCCCGGTCCTCCCATGGGCACCGGTGTTCCTTCCGGCGTTCCCTCCGGTACTGCTGTCCCGACTACTCTCCAGCAGCGTGTCCGTCGCCAGGATGCCACCTCGGATATCCCCACTGGTACTGGTCGTCCCTTCGGTACCGGCCGTCCTCAGGGAACTGGTCGCCCCCACGGAACTGGTCGCCCTCATGGTACCGGCCGCCCCTTCGGTACCGGTCGTCCCCGTGGCACTGGTGTCCCTACCGACTCGGTCCCTACTGCCGCTCCTACCTCTGCTTAAGCGATTCGCTTTTTTCTAAAGTATTAAACGATCCCCGCTGATGTAGAGTATCAACTGGTTTTGATGTTTTCTTTGTATTCTTGTTTCCGATGAGGGTTGCCAGGGTTTTTTGGTAGATTTCTTGTCTTTCCTTTAAGATGTGTTGCTTTTTTGTGTTCTTATGTTCTTTTTACAGTCTGTCCTTTTCGTTGCTTAAATAGATCAAACAATCGTACAATCGATTCAGTTAGGGGAAAATTCCATGTCCTTTTTGTCAGATAGCTTCTTCTAATGCCTTTTTGTGAATGTCTTGTCGATATTTTGCCTCGTGCAAGTTCTCTTTATTACCGCATTAGGTCTTAGACGGGTATTTAGGGTTTAGAAGTGCTTGCCGTTTTGATGGTCCGTGTTCGGTCCATGTTCGGTTCATGTGAATAGGGCCCGTTCACATGCTAACCATCAGGCCGGAGACAATTCAGTCGCCGTCGTCTCATCGATAGTAAGTAAGTAAGTATGCATTTCCTAATTGTGATGCCAGAAACCGTGGCTATGTGGTGAGATATACACTCGATAGCTCACCGAGATTATTCACAACCAAAAGAAGTCATGGAAACACCGGAAGGTCTTGTCACTGACATCGCCGGTATAGCCAATCTACTACTCGACTACTTCTCTCCGACAGCTATACCATCGAACCTGCCAATCAAATTCTCACGTCTGTTTATCCCTGGATGGAGTAGCGGCTTCAGTGTAGCCTCCGAGCAGGTTACCAAGACACCCGGAGACACGGGACTGAACGGCCACCGGAAATCTCGGCTCCCGGAATTGACGGTGGCCCAGCCGGGATGCTCTGCGACGCTGGATCTGGGGGGTATACGTGTATGACTGAGCCTGCGTGAGTGGCACTTCATTATGCACATGGGCCTGTGGTTGCGAAGGAGGCTAGGTCGTGTTGACTCTCAAGCCGACTTTGACGGGTGATGAATTTATCTACGGACCCCGTACCGCCGGGGGGATATTTAGTATTGGAAGGTAAGTTGGGAGGTGCCTAGTTGGTGGATCTACGTGTGTACATTGGCGCTTACATTGGTACGCTTCTTGTCCGCCTCTACATTGATCACTTTGGGAGGTTTCATAACAACGTTTAGTTAACGGCGTTGCCCTGGTGAAGCTCCGGTCACGGGATTCCCCGCGTAGGGCTCATGTGATATACAATGCGTATACGTAACTGACACTTCACCCGAGCAGTCCTTCCCGTTTTCTTTATTTTTGTGATTACTCTCATGCTAGCCGAAGCCTATGCAGAGATTGCCCTTCCCGTTGTTAGAGCATGTCACGACGGAGTACTCTCGGTACACGACGGAGTACAGAGGTGAGATCTAGACGTGTGCATTCGGGGTATTCAGTAACTCTATATCTGGAGAATAATGTATGCTACAAGCCACCCAATTTGCCACCGAGGGTACAACTCAACTCGATTTATATACGAACGCGGGCTAACATATTACACCATAACAAGTTCTTCCCTCCATCCCGAAATCGACTGCGCCTGCGGCAAACCCACCAGAACCGCCGTTTCAACGTACAAAAACTCGCCTTGGGATGTCGAGTTTCGTGCCACAAACGCATGATGAAATCCCTCAGCCAAGATAACTCCATCTCCAACTTTCTTATACGAAGAACCCACGAAGAAATTGCCATCCGATAGCATCCCAAAGACATGGCCGTCTCGTCGCATCCACCAGAATGATTGAACGAGCTCGCGATGACCCTCGCCATCCCTATACCTATCGACATTCAAGTAACGCTCGAATATTTCTAAATGACAAGGGCTGAAAGGAGGTATACAATCCAACCAGTGAAGTAAAAAGTATTTCCCCTATCGTCAAGTTAGCCCCTCCAAAGCGCACTGCCATCGCCTTTCTCAACACTCCGTTGTCATGTTTTTGGAACAACTATACAACTTTGACTCAGTACATACACCGAGCAGAAACCATACACCACCCCGGACCACGAATAAAGGTTATATCTTGAAACGTGTCGGTTCTCTTCTACTCAAACGGCAGAAGCAGAAGTCCAAGAAAGTTGCCGAATCATTTTACCGTACGGAATCTAAGATGTCAAAGTATCAGCCACCGCTGGACCCTGCTTCGGATCCGGTCGTAATCACTGGTTCTCAAAAGGCAGAGGGAACCCAAAATGATTCATGCTTAAAGACGTCATTATCGCTTCGGCAATATCTAAGATTACCTCTGTATCCGACTTGCTATAGTTGGCTACTATTTTGAGATCTGTGTATAGTACAGAAAGAGAAAACAGGCGGTCGCGATCTAGTACTACCCGAAGGCCTTCACAGGAACGGCGATACACAACGGCAAAATCTATATGATCGAATGTGGATTCTCCTAGTTGGTAACTTACATTGCCAGGAGATAGCGAGATAGTAGTACAGAATACTCCCGAGGTCAGGGCAAAAGGAGATTCGTTGAAGCTTCCCACATTCGACAATGATTGTCGTATATCTTGAGTATACGAATTGTACTTACTCCTCACCATCGCCTCGGCGATAATTCGAATGCACCACATGGAAATCTTGCATTGTCGGTACAACGTGCAATCCGTCGTAAATCCCCGGATCCTGGGCCATTGTGCGTGTCGTTTTGTCGTTGGATATTGAGACTTGTTTAGTCTCTGGTAAAACGTCAGATATAGAGCTCGATATCCTTCACGGACGGTAACTTTTTGGACTATTCATTCGCGAGTTCAATAGGCACTGTCGAAGACTGGACGAACGTCAATCCAGTTGACTTTGACAAGTGATTTCACTAACCGGTGTCGAGTATATTGACTCTCATCCCAATTCAATGAGGCCTGGAAGAGACGATTTAAGTCTCGTGAGATCTGAATGTTCCAAGATCGAGCTGAACCAAGCCACGAAACCAATCTGTCTCCCTTTGGAAAACCTCACTCATCATCTGAACTTGGTGACCCCTTCTTCGTCATCCTCCTGACTGATACATAGAGCATCGATCCACAGTCGAACTGGCCTCACGAAGTATGAGCTGTAAAGCCACCATGGGATTCTCAGTGATGCTGATAACGTTAGAGTCGAGACACATAGGATACGTACCTTTCGAGGTGCCCCAGATATATGATGGACATGTGCATTTACCCGTGCCAGACGGGAAGGTATGGGCGGATATAGAACATCGCAGTGGCTCTAAGCCCGTTCCAGGTAATACTGTAACATTTCGAATTTGTGAATTCGTTTGAGCGAACCGCTGATGACTATGTGGCAGCGGTCCAAGTGGCCCACCTACATCAAAGTTTATACTGGGAGAGCCAGCTTGAGTGATCGTCTGATTCGTGAATCGATATTCGTTTTCTTGTGGAGTTGCAGTGTCATCCAAAAATTACTTTAGTGTCCACGATCGAGGAAAAGTCTTCATCATGCCCTGCGTATTATCAGCACCTACTATTCTTCAAGGGCAATGGATCGAGAAACTCGATGGCCATAGTTGATACTCAACACTCCGTGATGTTGAAATACCCTTGGGCATAGGTACTTACAATATTTCATGCATTGTCGTTCAGCCGTAGAGCCAATAGCTTCCTGACCTGATGGAAGATATCGAGGGTCTCAAAAGAACACAATGTTGTCGGTATTTCGACTTACCAGTTGCTTTATTCGACGGCCGCGGGAAATGAAGGATGAAAACGTTGTTCAGCCAATCTAAGTTACCCTTGGTCAGTTGATGTCCCCATCATCACGACTCCAGCCCGCCCCTGGAGGAGCTCACTATCATTGATAACACTCCTCAGCATTTCTGCTCCGTCATGTTGTCAACGTCTGACCTGTCTCATAGATAATCACTAGTTTCACCGTTTCTCACTAGACAGAATTGTCCGCTAGTGTGTCCTGTAAAGTTTCTGTTGGAACAAGCATCAACAACAAGTTCAAAGGTTCTACTTTTTATTTTTTTGGCAAAATAGTATGTTGATGCCTCTCGCTTCGTCACCTATGTACTAACAGGTCACGAATATCCATACTCTCCATATATTCAAAGTGAGTTGCCTTAAGAATCCTGCATATGCCTGCTTATATGGGTTTGAATATAAAGCGGTGACGGACTGGGAGGCATCAGCATAGCACTGTGCCAAAAGAATTGGTACCTTTGGACTTTGTTATCGGGGAACGCTCCATCATGGTCTATATAGGATGCAATTCCTATACACTTATCAGTGAGAAGTGAACACTTAGTGAGTAGCCATCAGACAGGGCAGAGGCCGACAAGCGGGCTAAACACTAGCCGCAACTAGGGTGGTGTTTGTTTAATCACAAAAACTGAGCGAACTAGTTGTTCCGAGCACAATGACGTCATTTGGTGTACATAGGTCCATATTTCTATTCCAACATGGCCAAGCCTAATCTCAGATTGAAATCCCATATTGTGAAAGGACAATAGTTGTTGACATGTCATATCCCTGATTCAAGGCTCATGTACACACACAATTCATCACTACTTTGGAAATATTTGAGACGATAATCATACATTTCATTAACGACGCCTCACTGTAAGCCTTAGCTCAGGCTAGACCAAGCTAATTACTTACTTCAATGGCCGAGCCTGGAGGTATTTGTTAGCTGCCTGCCATCTCTCCTTGACTTCAGTCGAAACACCCTCTGCCATGCTTGACAAAGCCTGCTCAATGGCCCCAACCAAACTATAAACTAGACCCACATCCTCCACCAAGTGCGTAGTGAACGGAATCCACTGCGACGCCACCGTTTTCAGAGACTCCAGGCGTTCCGCAGCCGTGACTTCGGCATTAGTCTCATCAAGGAATGTCTTCATCGCCACGGCAAGACCAATGTGCGGGTGAAGACGGAAAGGGAGATCTTGGTTAATCTCCACGAAATCGTTACGGTCGCGTTCCGCCTGCGAGTTCAGGAACAACGCCAGAAGTAGAGACTCAACAAGCGTCCGATTTGTGGACCGAATCTCCGTAGTGAGCGCATTAAAGGCCAACAGGTTCTTATTCAGTGGCCCCGTGTAACCGTTCGTCTTGTGTCGCAGATTCAGTAGCGTCGCACACCGGCAAATAAGGAGGACACTCATTCTGTCCTCCTCCGAGCCATTAGCTGGGATGCCCTGTAGCGTCTCATACCGGTTTTCTGCAGAAAAGTGGCCATAGCGAATCAACTCAAAGGCCATAAACACTGCCTCACAGACGTTCATTGCCTCGCAAGTCTCAGCACCTATTTCATTAAGCACTTTGAAAATTGCCTGCACAACTGCAGTACCCCAAATACGTTCAAGCTTGTGATTGGCCCCAACATATCCTCTCAAATAGAGGAAGCGCAAAATCACTAGCGAACGAATTGACTTCGCGTCTTTAAGTGGCACCCGAACTTGTCCGGGTTTTGTCTGCGTCGCCTTTACGAAATCATCGTTGAGCAACGAAATGATTTCGTATGCCAGTGGACCGTTTGACAAGGTCGGGTACTTTTCCATCACGTTGTCCACTCCGATAATGTCGTTCACCTTGCCGGCCGGCGACTGCTTGGCATCATGCTTGTACTTGTGTGAAAACTCCTTGTCAAACCAAACCCGCACCTCATACGGAGCAACAAAGTAGAGGCCACGGTTCAACCGCTCTAGAACAACTGCCATTATTTGCTCCCTCACAGGCATCAGGTCTTTTGTTACCAATTGTTTGTAGTCATCTTGTGCCATACCCATGCCTGTAGAAGTAGGCAGAACGTACATTTTGTTGAATGGAATCCAGTTAGTCGAGTTGGGACTGATTAGACCTACGCTGTTGTAGTAAAACACTTCAGCTGGCAACTGCAGTCCAAGGTACAACCGGTTGTCTTCAGTCAACTCATCAAAGTTTGACACCTCAATTTTACCTGACTCGGCAATGTACACAAAATGGTGTAGTGCCATACGAGCCTTTTGGTATCTGTGGAACCAATCTAAAGACTCAGCCTTGAGAACATCAGTGAAAGAATTGCACAGTTGTTCTACCGACTTATTCGCTCCTCTCAACAAATTGATGGCCTCTGGCACAATAATGTGTGATACACGTCTGTGAGAGGCTTGCTGGGAAACAATTGGGCATCTTACGAGGAAACTGGTGCCCATGAGCAGCAATGCCTCGATAAGTAGTTCATTGGAGATAATCATACGCTCAAGAAGCTGAAGCTTAGAGACCGCCATGACTTTCTTTTCCTGAAAGTCAATTGTCGAAATGTATGTATCGCCAATAGGGTACAGAAGTAGTTCTTGTGAACCCATGATAGCGGAACATTGATCCGAGTTGATCATATCCATGTGCGCAAGTTGGGCCGAAGCGCTGTATGGGGCCACAAGGAAGTGGAGGTTGCGCTTCTTCAGGCTGTCCATGAGCAATGGGTAAAGCTCCCTCACATTGAAGGCTATTGAAAAAATCTTGCGTTAGCAAATATTGCATCTAAAAAGGTAGCCAACAAACTTACAGCTAGCAGAGCCAAAGGCCGTCACGGCATCTTGAGCACGTTGCGAGGTGTAGAGATCCCACGCGCCATCCAGACGTACATGTTCCTCGAGGCCATGTTGGACGTCCGTTTCTTGTTGGCCAACCATAGGGTGCCCATCAAAAATGAAGTATGGGGTGATTCCGGCGCTCTCCCAGTCGGAAATAGCATGGTCAATGTTATGACCAATACCGACAAGACCGCCTAGCGCTGGCAGGAGGGGCTCATGGGCCGGTGGGTGGTCGAGGAGATATTTGAGGTAGTACGAGGCATCGACGGCGACGACACATCCAGAAAGTTCCGAGATATCATGCTCACTGTTGGAAGACAGAAAGATCAGGCGGTCAGCGGGCGTGAAATTGGGAAAGAGACGTGTGCAGGTAGATATATGCGGGTGACTAGCGAGTGGGATTCGACTTACGCTGCCATGCTGGAAATCCAGCCATCTTCAGAAAGGACTGAACGGAAAAGTGTTAGTCATGACATGTGACCATGCAATTGATTGTATCCGAAAGTCTTGGTCAAGCTTACAAGGCATTGTGTTTGGTAGGGTGGAACGGAACTGATCAGATGAAAATGGTGAATCCGGTTTAAACAAAGTCGGGCGCTATTATTTTGGTCGCAGACAATGGCGAACAATGGGAAGTGACGTCCAAAGGTAGGAGGAGAGCTTGTCGTTAAGATGAGATTGGTCCAAACTGGCGTAATAGCGAGCTGAAGTAATCTGACAGGTTGTAGTAGCTCGGTAGGCAAAGTAGTTTGTATAGCTAGATATCTCAAGGCACACAATAATTATGTGCAATTGGAATATTCAGGCTGGTATAGTATGAATGCGACTTGCGCTGGGTGTCTAATTGGTCGAGGAGGAACGGTAAAAGCAGCAGTACAAGGTAGCGCGAGGGCTGTCTGTTAGCCCTTGGATGTATGTACGTTTGGTCGACTTTGTTTGGGCCGTTAAGCTGGAAAACTGTGCGTCAAAGGACACCTGAAGATGCAATGACAGCGGCAGGGGATGAAGGTGGAAAAAAGTGGCGGGCAGGTGTGGGGTTGACGAAGTCGATGATACAGAGCGGGGTGGAAACCGGACAGGCGATGAAAGTGGTGAGATTTCTAGAAGAGCCACAAGGAAGGCTGCAAGGCTGAAGGCCAATTGGGATTTGGAGGGGCTTGAGATGCGATATAGACGAGCCAAATGAGCAAGGGCGTACGCAATGGACTGGACAATGACGGAGGGTGCCTTTTGTTTGTTAGAGTCTATTTTTTGTGCTCGGTTGTGGGTGAAGTGGCGGTTTGGGAGGGGAGGAAGGGGCGAATCGAGGCCTATAAATTGGGTCGGTTTGGCAGGCACTAGCCGCTTTGCGTTCGTTCTTGTCCCCTGAAATGATGGAAGCTAGGGAAATACATGGATCCAGCCACGCAATGTGTGGCGCCGGTGTGGCGCCATTGAGACTATGGCGATAGGAAACGGCGAGAACCATATAAATGCAGAGATCTAAACGTAAATATATACTTACGTGCACGAGGGAATTAAGACCCGGGCATCTGGAAGGGGTACATGCAGACATTTCATTCTACGGGGAACGTCATTGCCAGTGGCGTGCAATTGAGACATACATTGCTCAGGGTTAGGGTACACTGTACCACCATGTGCACATGTGATGTGATAAGTATGATAAGAGATTGGTGATATAAGACGATGTACCCCTCTTATGAAATGGCTCTAGATATGGTTTTGGAATACCAAGGGATGAACGATGGCTGCCACTGATATTAAGATTGTTGATATTTATGCCTCTGGAGTGGAGGAAGCCGAGATTGCCAGGGCATTGGTGGACGCCGCAGCGAATCAAGGCTTCGTTTATATCAAGTCAACAGATGAGACTATGCCAAAGGAGCTTGTGGACCAAGCATTCGAAATCGTATGAAGATATTACGGATAACATTGGTGGTTTGTCCATACTAACAACCATTAGTCCAAAGATTTCTTCAAGAATACACCTCTTGAAGAGAAACAAAAGTTCACCATTGGCACTAATAACCGCGGATGGAGTGGTATGTTAAGGGAGCGATTAGATCCTGTCAACCAACATATCGGGGACACCAAGGAGTCAGTTTATACTGTTGCCAAATGACGGACATATACTAACTGGTTAACCTAGAGCGTATAACTTTGGCGAGTTTGAAAACGGCAAGACGCCACATGAATTGCCTTCTCGATTTGCAGCCCAAGAAGCTAAGATTGGCGACTTTTGGGTCCAATGCCAGAAGGTTGCATCACGTATCTTGTATCTCCTAGGTCTAGGTCTCGAGGTATGTACATACATACATGTAATTCCCATACTATCCTTGCTTTAGTACTAACCACAACAGGCCCCACCTAACTTATTCGTCGACTCACACGACCAATCTAAAGGTCCTTCTGGAACTGCCCTCCGTTTTCTCTACTACCCAACCCCAACCAGTGATTCACCTGACGACCGTGGCATCCGGGCTGGTGCCCACTCAGACTATGGGAGTATCACTGTAAGTCATGACGCTTCTCTAGACTAACATGAAATTAACGCCGTCCCCAGCTTCTCTTCCGTCGCTCCGGCCAAGCCGGTCTCGAAAGACTAACCCCAGAACAAACCTGGGCTCCTGTCCCCGTGCACCCACCCACCACCGAAGACGATCCGTCACCACCAATCCTTGTCAACATCGGTGATCTTCTTTCATATTGGACAAACGGACTTCTTCGTAGCACTGTACACCGTGTCACCGGTCCATCGGAGTCGTTTGAACAGACGAGGTATGGTGGCGAGAAGCCAGGTGAACGCTACAGCATTGCGTTTTTTAAACACCCGGCTCATGACACTCGCTTGGAGGCTATCCCGTGTGAAAGGATCTTGAACTTCAAGGGGGGTGCGAATAGTGAGGGAGAAACTTATACCGATAGAAAGGTGGTGACGGCGTTGGAACATCTGTTGATACGCCTCCGGAAAACTTATACCGGTGTTTATGACAAGACTGAATAACTAGTAAACTATGATTTATCGAAAGGTTTTGTATGATATGTTTCAGTGACTGATATTCACATCTATTGCTGTTGATGTTGCTTTATTTGACGTCTACCTAACTAGCGTTACCTGTTAATGCAATGGCTCTCCAGGAAACGACGGGCCAAAATGAAGCCGGCATCCCGGCATCCTCCGTACAGGCTCCGGCCCCCGGTTGTTGTTGTTGTTGTTGTATTTTTTAACGTCTACCTAACTAGATCTAACTGTTAATACGACGGCTCTCCAGGCAACGTCG